>OMNZ01061459.1:0-11854 GCA_900303255.1 Lesueurigobius sanzi | reverse complement strand
GGGCTGACCCCGAATACTGTAGGTCACATGTTTTCTTTTTCCGACATTTAGAACCGAGAGAGGTGGGACTTAGAGGTTAACTCCTCCTACTGGTTTCTTCATAAAAGACTCATGAGTGTGTCAATTCTGCTCAGTCAACAAAGTTCTTGGGATAAACGTCCTACACTTCAACTACAGAGTACAGATACAGACTGAAGAATCTTTGCCTACGATGGACAACTCCTGTACGACTGAGATCATATTTAAACAGCTTTTTGTGAGGATTAGGCAATAACACTTTTGTTTCCAGCTCAAAGTGTATATGTTAAGAGCGCAAACTAACACAAAACATGAAAATTGAATAAGTAATGAGTATTGCCTGCAGAGTCTCCCCTTAAATCAGGGGCGTCCAAAGTGAGGCCCAGGGGCCAAATGCGGCCCTCAGATCAATTTTTGGTGGCCCAAAAGCTTCTACACAATTTCTTCCATGCGCATCGACTGTCAAAAAGTGTAGGAAAGGCTTTGTTGGAGCCGAAACACGTGGAAGAAAGCAGCAGCATGTTTTAAAAGATTTTAATATGTATTAGAAAATGTAAATAGAGAATTGTAGTGTGGGAGGAGTGCCTTTGTTCTTTGTTTTTCTCTCCAGTTGAATGTTTGACTGCACTGGCCACTGATCTGTGGCCCTCCATGCCGTACACACTTCAATATGTGGCTCTCTGCCTTCAATTTGATTTCATCGCTGCTAAAGACCTTTTTATATCATTTGGGTGATTGTTGTTTTGTGGTTATTTATTTTCGTACTTTGTTTTTATTATGTTTTCTGTGACGCACTTTGTAACTGTTGTTTAGAAAAGTGATATACAAATAAAGTTTATTATTATTAATATTAAATGAAAAATGTGTTTTTTTTTGGTTAGCCATATCAGGCCAGTTCTATACATTTAGGTGAATTTGAGCTAGTTTTGCTACAAAGAAAGAATGACCAAAAAGGTTTCTGAACCCACACTGAGTAAGCTTTGTGGCTCAATAAGTAGAGCATTCACACCTGAATGTTTTTGGCTGCTTCTTTATTGGTTTATTATTTCAAGTGTCTCTACCCAAATATATTAACCCTGCTAAGTTTAAACTCTAACACTTACAGAAAGTCATTTGACGACCCATGACAAAACAAGAATGGGAAATTGTTGTTGATAATCCCCCGTTTACTTCCACCGGGACTCAACAAAATTAGCCATTAGAGTGGATGCATCTGAACTGCTAAACGTTTTGAACTAAGAAGATTAGACGGGACAGATTTAGCTATAGCCAGCAGTCGTCAGCAGCACTGTCCACACACACACACAGACTCTGGTGGACATTCACGGTGGACTAAGGTGTCCAAAGAGAGGAGAATATGGACCAGAGCGTTTCCAGATGACAGCACATATCACGCATCTGAACCAAATGCAAAGGTCAGTGTGAATGCAGGTCACCTTTAGGATGGATTTTAGGATTTAGGAGTCCGTCACATGTTCGAAAATGTTTTAACTTAGTGTTTCTTGTGGCACTTGGTCATCTGCAATTATACTTTATTCATTTTAATTTGAGATCATTTCATTTCTGCTTCAGGAATGAGCGGTGTGTTTTGATTCTGGTTCAGGTGGTTTAGATTAGTGGTACTCGACTGGTGGGTCTTTATCTTGACCCAGTTCCTACTAAATTATAAAGTATATGTCTTTAATTTGAGTAATTTCAAGTAAAGAAAAAAATCTGTAGAATATTTTTAAGTGCTATGATATGTTTGTTAATATAACAGCAAAAACCCTTGTCCCACTGGCAAAGTTCCTTAACTTACTCAAATGGTCATGATTTCAGCTTTATATTCTTATGTCATGCTTATTCAACAATACATTTGTTGGAAAATACCATATTTTACATCATTCAACTCTTATTTGGGTCATGGTATGATAGGGCAAAGGTGGGTCCCGGCGCTGTTCGAGTTGAGAACCACAGGTTTAGACCCAGTTTATACATAGTTTAGTCTCCAACCTTTTTCATGCATGAGCTAATTTTACGTAACAAAAATGCCAGTGAGCTACTTATGCTTCGAATAAACTTAAGTGGAATTCACCAGTTTAATGTTCCAATGCAGTGGAACATTAAATGGGTGTATTTACTATAGATATTTTAACCAATGAACCACACTTTCCTTTAGGCTTGGAAGCTTAAAGCAGCTCTATGTTAAAAATGTAGATATTGAGGTTATAATTGTCTAAAATGATTACACTTAAAGTGAAAAGCACCATCTTTGGTGATGTGTGACAACTCCAAGAAGCCTGAGGGCCAACCAAACTTAGTCCTCGGGCCACACTTTGGGCACCCCTGGCCTAAATGTTTGGAGAGTGTCTTCAACATGTTCAAAAGAAAAAGAATGCATACAAAAATTTCACTCACCATGCATGTAGAAATGTAGAAATCTTTTGGCAAGCTACTTGGAAAGGGTTCAAGTTAGCTACTGGGTGGAAATCCCTGGTTTAGTCCAATTTAGGATTGTCTTTGACCCATTTTGGATCTGGTTTAGTCCAGATTTGCTCTTGATCTAGGTCTGATATTGTGTGAGATGGTACTTAGTGGTACAAAGTTTGAGAACTAAGACTTTGTACCA
This sequence comes from Lesueurigobius sanzi, assembly GCA_900303255.1. Lineage (NCBI taxonomy): Eukaryota > Metazoa > Chordata > Actinopteri > Gobiiformes > Gobiidae > Lesueurigobius > Lesueurigobius sanzi. The sequence goes on along the minus strand of OMNZ01061459.1, from coordinate 9,228 downwards.
TTTTGAAACATGCTGTGGTCCAACCGCTCATCAAAAAGAGCAACCTTGACCCTAATGTGCTGTCTAACTTTAGACCCATCTCCAAATTGCCTTTTGTGTCTAAGGTCTAAGTTGCCTATAACCAACTACAGGCCTACCTTGATTTTAATGAAATTGGTGAAAAGTTCCAATCTGGTTTTAAATTACGGCACAGCACAGAAACTGCTCTCTTAAAAGTTTTAAACAACCTTCTTTTAACCATTGACGAAGGGAAATCTGCCATCCTTGTACTTCTTGACCTGTCTGCAGACTTTGATACTGTGGATCACAGCATCCTTCTGAGCCGCCTGGAGTCTTATGTAGGCATTAAGGGTACAACTCAATTGGTTTCGATCCTATCTCTCCAATAGGAGCTTCTCTGTCAAACTAGGCCAGTACTCCACCTCTGTGACTCCTCTTCATTTTGGTGTGCCCCAGGGGTCAATTCTGGCACCTGTTCTTTTTACATTGTATATGCTCCCCCTGGGTTCTGTTTTTAAAAAGCACAAAGTCCGTTTGCACTGTTTTGCTGACAATGTTCAGATCGACTTGCCCGTCACAGCCAGTGACCCTCAGTCTGCATTGAAAACTCTACAAGACTGTCTTGATGATGTACAGACATGAATGAGTGCCAACTTTTTGAACCTCAATATCTGAGATTCTGGTGTTTGGCCAAAAAGTAACCTCCTGCAGGGACATGACAGTGTAATCGGCCCTCTGCCGTCCTATTGCCGCCCCCATGTGAAGAACCTGGGGGTAATGGTGGATCCTCTTTTTAAATTGGACAAGCACATCAACACAGTCATCAAGGCCAGCTTCTTTCAGCTGGACCCTCGGGGTTTAAGGTTTTAAGCGAAACTTAAACCCTATCTTCCGTTGGCTGATTTTGAAAGAGCTATCCACGCCTTCATAACCACGCGTTTAGACTACTGTAATGGTTTGTACATCGTTTTTTTTTTTTTTCCTTATTTATTTAAAAAGGGATCATGTACAATTAGAACATAAATGTTTCCATTTGATGCATTGTACCGGAGTTAGCCTTAGGCTAATTTACATCCTTAGTCCCCCCGACAGGAGGACCAACGGTCCCTGCAGCGCCTGCAGAGTGTACAAAATGCAGCAGCTCGCCTGCTGACGAGAATAAAGCGGCGGGAGCACCCCACCCCTGTTCTGTGCACCTTACACTGGCTCCCTGTCAGCTTTCGTGTGAAATTCAAGGTCTTGTTGATTGTTTTTAAGTGTTTGCACTCTTTGGGCCCGCCCTATTTGAGTGAATTGTTGCGACCCTACACTCCTTCCAGAGCCCTGAGGTCAGCTGACCAGCTCCTGTTAGTTGTCCCTAAAGCCAGGCTAAAGACCAGAGGAGATAGAGCCTTCTCTGAGGTCCTCTCAGTCTGTAGGACAGTTTAAGTCCAGACTGAAGACACACCTCTACCCTCTGGCCTTCAACACAAGTGAATCTTGGATTTCTGTTTTTTTTTTACATGTTGTTTGTATATGACTGTGTTTTTTTAATGTTGTTACTGTAAAGCACTTCGGTCAACTGAAGTTGTTTTTAAATGTGCTATACAAATAAACTTGAATTGAATTTTCATTACTTTGTGTTTTCAATAGTTATGAAGGTTATCATCCTCCATCTACGATGGATTTTGTCCTGCGGCCTGTTTGCATATGGACATTCAAGGGGATTCTGTGCACCTGCAGGTTCCTTTGGGTGAGTGTATAAAATGTAAATGCAATACTATTGCTCTGAAAGGTTTTTGAAGAAAGTCTGTTTTCAACACAGATTTGTCCATATAATGCAATACAATTCCTGCCAAGAGAAAAGCGTCATATCAAAGACCAAAGAGGGCAGACCAGACCAAAAGGTAAGAATCTGAAGTTTAGAGCAGCAGATACACAAGTAATTAAATAGAGCTACATAATTTGAACAGTGCATATAATCGTACACTGCCTGACCAAAAACAAATCATCATAAAAAAGGTCACATGGGCGTTGGTCCACCTTCAGCGTTGGTCCACCTTCAGCTTTGATTACAGCACACATTCACTGACATTGTTTCAGTAAGCCTCTCCAGAGTGAAAAAATGTACTTCCATCCAGTGTTGCATTAAAGGTACACTGTGTCATATTTTAAAGTCATTAGCCATACAAATGCTTCTAATGACCAGCTAGACACAGAAAATTATATTTTTAGCAGTGGGTAATCAAAGAGTGGATTTGAATGAGGACCTAAGCTATTTAAATCTCATATTTGGCTGTCTTTAGTCAACATCTCGATGGAGACGAGCTGGAGCTCCCAGTCAGGTCTTAGGAGAGGAGCCTCTCACATCAAAGACACATTGTTTGTTTATGTTTTAGGTATTTTTCAATGATTAAAATATCTCTAGTGAAATAAATTATTGTATTCTATTCTATTTTTTGGGTGAAATGTTACGCAGTGTACCTTTAATTTTTCACCAATATCTTGTATTGATGATGGGAGAGTGTGGCCACTGAGCAAAGCCTTCTCCAGCACATCAGAAAGATTCTCAGTGGAGTTACGATCTGGCCTTGGTGGCCATCCATGTTTGAAAATGATGTTTCATGTTTCTTAACTACTCTTTCACAATGTGGACCCTAGCATCGTCATCTTGGAATATGTCCATGCCGTCAGGGAAGAAGAAATCCATTGATGGATTAACCTGGTCATTCAGGATGTTCAGTAGACAGCTGATCTCATTCTTTGGCCACATAGTTTTGCTGAACAAGCTGCAATTATCCAATATAAGGCTCCTTTTTGCTAATTTTTTTGGTCAGGCAGTTATTATGCAATGATATGCAGGTGCGATTGGGTTTGTCTGTAAAGCTGGCCACACACTAGAGGATTTTTATCCAGATTTTTAGTCGTTCTGAGTCTGAGAGGGACTCCTCATGTGTGTGAATGTGTGTCCTCATGTCTGTCCTTAGGATTGTGTGGTCTGTGCAGAGATTTTAAATCTCAAAAGATTTTGAATCCTGTAGTGTGTGGCCACCGTTACTCACTCACACGGTTTAAAAATAATAATACTTTCATTTAGCTGTTGAAACCACATGTTTAAAGGTTTTAACATTTCATCCAATAAATAGAATAAAATACAAGCATCTATTTTATTACACATATATTTTGTGGAAAAAATATAGCATAAATTACCAAACAAGCATGTGTCTTGCGCTGTGAGCGGCTCCTCTCCTAATAAGACCTGTAACTTTACATGGGAGATGGGACGTCTCCAGCTTGTCTCCATCCAGATGTTGACTAAAAGCAGACACATATGAGATTTAAACAGTTCTCATCCAAATCCATTCTTTGATTGCCCACTGCAAAAAATAGCATTTGCTGTGTCTAGCTGGCCATTAAGAGCATGTTTGTATTATCCAAAATGTTACGCAGTGTACCTTTAAGGATATGAATGAAGGTGAATATTTGAAACCTGGCCACAAGGTGTCAGCAAAGGAACAATTTTGCATGTGTTGAGGCAATACTGAACACGTGAAGCAGAAGCAGTAGGTTGGTGGTTACAGCGTTTACCTATGGACCCAAAGGTTGGAGGTTCAATCTACAATCTTCAATTAGGGCACGTTCTGGTCAGGCCCTTGGGCAAGGCACTTCACCCACCTCTCCTCTGGTATCTGTGAACACTGGAGAATGAATGTGAACAAATTGAAGAGGGGAGTGGTTTGTGGATGGAAAAGAGCTCTGAGTACCAACGATGTGGAAAGGTGCTGTATACGTTGAGGCGAGTCCACATATTCTCTTTTATCTGGTTCTGAGTTAATGATTTCTATAAGGTGGAGTAAACCAATGACTTAGCTTGACAAAAGGCCAAGAAAATAATCTCAAAGTAATGTAAATATATGGAGCAGGGCTTGGCAGTAACGTGAACAAGCGGAAAGTGGTTCATTTCTATATTGTCTGTTACCTTTCGCTCTCACTAAACACTTTTGGTTAGTTAGGTTTAAAAATACTTAGACTTCTTCAGGTGAAACTCTGGGTCATCTCCAATTTTAAGATTTATGCTTTTATAGTATTTAGTAATGCATTTATTTAGGTGATTTTTTTTTTCTTTATTCTTTATTGTGTCTGAGTCTGTTAAAATGAATTATTTTGATTACAATTTTCGCTTTACACTGGAAAAAATAACTGTCCAGATACAAAAGGACGCAAAAGTGCTTGAACTAAAATAATGTATGCTTATTTTGAGTAGATTTGGACTTTCTTAAGATAAGTGGAACAAGCATATTTTCTCTTGAAGTGTTGCTTTTCTTGTTTTGAAAATGAAAATTAATTTTAGGGCTTGACACAGCGAATTGATTAATAGACAAGTAATCAATTATTGAAATAGCTGTCAACCATTTTAGTAATTGATTAGTCGTTTCTTGGATATATATAGACTCAGAGTTTCAGACAGAGGAAGAATTACATCAAAAAGTAGCATTTTTGATGAAAATACAATTTATATCAGAATATCGATTTCCATCCTATTAGGAGCAGTATGAATCCCTTTCTGAGGGTTGCCAGATCCTACAACTAAACCAGTTTGGAAATGAAAGGACTAAAGGTGGCCACACACTAGCCAGATTTTTATCCAGATTTTTAGGAGGCGTAGCTCAATAAAAACTTTCTCTCATGGCATGATCTGTGGTGGGACTCCTCATGTGTGTGTATGTGTGACCTCATGTCTGTCCTTAAGTGTGTGTTGTCTTTGCACAGATCTATTGTCTCAAAAGATTAAAAATCCTCTAGTGGGCACCTTTGTGTGGGCACCTTTACTCTCTCACTTTCACCATCCCAGACTGAATTCTCGAAGTTTAGATTTTTCAAATGAGGAATGGCATGTTCACATATTATGAAACTTGTACGTTGAGTTTACCGAATACTGTCAAGAAATGTTTGGGGTTTTCCAGTGGAAGATAATGATTATCTTCCGTTTACTCTATCATGACGTCCTCAAACCGCATACCTCCATGTAAAAAATTCAATTTCCACAAACTTTGTGCAGCTAAATGATTAATTGATTAATCGTAAAAATAATGAGGTGATTAATCAAATATATAATACAATTTTAAGCAAAAATAATGCATACGTTTGAAAAAGTTCACACTGTCTTAGTTTTAACTGTTTTTTTAAGCATTCTTTTAGTAAGACAGGAGGCTTGTTTTAACCTTGCGCTGCAAGATGTATTCTCACGAGATACATCTTGAAAGGCTCCAATCCCTTACGATCGTAACCTTGCCTGCAAGCTGAATTCTCGCGGTATTTGTGATTTCACAAACACACGAGAATCCATCTTGCCTCGAGCCGCTAAAGTGTTTGAGCCAGGACCACCAGCGGGACGACTGCGATGAAAGCAGCAGGTGCCGAGCAAAACAAACATTTGTTTCGAAAATAAGGTAGTGTGGGTTAAGGTGCCTTCAACCCACAAACTCGTGCTACAAAAAAACGCAAAAACCACTCGACGACATTATGATATAAAGCTCAGAGCCGCTATCTAACAAACAACTACGAGCGAAACTCCGAACGGATTCGTTTGGAGCGGTCCCAGATTGATATTGTGGAGAACTCAACTACGAGTGCTACACAATGTCTATCTGGCTCTTGCCAGGTTATTACGATCGGGCTCGACTCCGAAGGCTGCGGGACCAATGACGTGCCTCCATTGGGGTTTAAGGCGGGACATGGTGCTATGACGTCACACTGAGACGCTCTGCCGCTGACTACAGTAGGCGGCTACCATCGGGCGCTTCACCCAATTATCTTCAAGTACCGCTTATAACGGTCCCTCCCTTTCCCGACTGGATTGTACGAGAGCCTTTCCAGATTGATAATGCGTAGAACTCAAATCAGAGAGATATGCATATCAATCTGGCACACGTCAGGTTAGGCTTGTTTACCTGCTTGACTAGTTTCAACTACTTCCTGTTGTCTTCATCAGAAGCATCACGTGATGGTGATGTCTGAGGCTGTTTACACGGATTTACCAGTCAGCAGGGGAAGCTTGCGCCACTACTACAGATTGATGTAAAAAGAAAATCTGATTGACGTTTTTTTTATCTTTGTATTGAGGTTGTGAATGCCAAGTCCCTGACAACCCAGCGGGCAGCCCCGACCACACCGCAGTCCTCCGCAACCGAGTAACCAAGACAGAGAAGGAGATCCTGACGCTGAAGACCAGAATAGCCTGCGAGAGGGCGTCTTGGGAGCGGCGCTTTGCAGAGCTGCAGAGAAAACAAGAGCAGCTCCTCAGTCAGGTGTGCATGTGTGTGTGTGTGTGTGTGTGTGCGTGCGTGTGTGTGTGTGCACACGTGTGCACGTGTGTGTGTGAATCACCTCATTACTGTGGCCTCTGGTCTCCTCAGATGACCTCAGAGCGAGTGGGCAGCAGCAGACTCGGTGAATCAGGAGCGGATAATGGCGAGGTCTTCGAGGAACACACAAGTAAATAACCATTCATTAAGGCGAGACGCTGCAGGTGAAAGAGGGCATTGAAGATATCAATTTAATGCTTTTTCCTGTAGATTAATGCCTGAAATATGTAAATGTATTGCAAGTTTTCATTTTACGGTGTATGTAAAATAGCCCAAATTGCTTATATACTACATCTGAATAATGGATAGAGCTAGGTTTAAATTTAAGGGTTTATTTTGTTGAAATACTAGAGGTGATTGTGAATATTTGGTTAGTTTTAAGTGGAATAAATCTGGAACAATTCATACACTGAAAACTGATCTCTTGATAAGTTAAATTTGTTTGAAGTCAGAATATTTTACGTTATTTTGCGTTATTATCTGTATTTTTGCACTTACTATCAGAAAAAGCCTATCATTTCAAGTAAATTTTGATTTATTATCTAATTTTTAGTGTAAGAAGTTGTTTTTTCCCCGTAATTTAAGCAAATGTAACTTATGCAGTGTATTTTGCCATTTTTTCAGCTAGAAATGACATATTGAAAAATCTCTCTGAAAAAAAATCTAATTTCTTTTTAAGACTGGAGAGTTTGGTGAGCTACTAAAGCGGAGTAGTTGTTGCAAGTAAGAAAAAGGCCTTTTGAGAAAATGGCCTTTGATGGAGAAATGTAGGTCATGTATTTCCATATGTTATGTTAAGAGATAAAACTGGCCCAAAATGTGAACATTTTACAAAATTACTTTTGCCTATAATGTCTCTCCTTAATACAGTGGAAAGTATTCCCTTCTATTTACTTCTATGGTTGTTATGTTGATGTCAGATACAGAAAATTATACATTATTGCTTTATTTATGCTTAAAAATTGTTTAACAACCTGTTAGTGTTGTGTAGTATTTACTGTATTTAGTTTGTTGCACATCACTGCATAATACTGTTTATTTTTGTTCCTTTATCTCGAAACCAATCAGTATACAATTATTACCATGAGAAAATTAACTTGTAAGATTTTAGGATTGGACTACAACATATAAATAAAATAAACAACTAGTACGCAGTCATTTTGCAAACAGACTCAGTAATGTTTTGACTTGTTGGAATCTTAAACAGGTGAAGGGTCAGAAACGCCGCCGCTGCCGCTCAGAGGATGTGAGGTCCTGTCCAAAGATGGCACTTCTACAAGTAGCCATTACTCCTGCGCCACTTCACAACTGAGCTCAAGACCTCCCTCCTCTTTATCATCTATTTCAAGGTACAAAACAATATCGCATCACAACATCAGGTAAATGTTCTATAAAGGCTATTTAATATTGGACAGAGGGCCTCATTCATGAAACAAACTTACGCACACATTTGTTCTACTTAAGAATTTTTTGGCATTCACAAAATTTGTTCTTAGCTGAAAGAGTTCCTCTGGAAGAACAAATCCGAAGAACTGTCAGGAGGACTCTTACGCACAGTAAATCTGCCTTTATAGAATATTATCACAGTCAAAATGGACCCAAAAATTCAAAGTCTTACACAACATGATTAAAGTTTTTTTTTCAAATTATTTAATTTATTTTTTATTTTTTTTTGAGAGAGAATGACAGTGATCAGAGGTGGTATAGAGCAGAGATAGTTAGTGTAAATCAGCCTTTCACAGGTGACAGCTGCTGCTCGTTGCTGCTCTGCTCTGAGTCACACCTGTCGTAATCAGAGGAGAGACTTTAGACAAAATACAGGAGGCTATTTACAATAAGATTAACAGTATTTAAAAAATAGTAGCATACACATATTAAACAAAAAGAGTGCTGCCTCATGCTCTTGTCATGCCCTGGAAGTTTAGAGGGCGTGTCTTTGTTTTTACATAGTCAATATAATTTAAATGTCCTGATAATGAGGACAGTGGTGTTCTTGGGGTCACCTTCTTGAATTTGAGGCATCTCTCTTTTTGGTCTTTCTAAGAGAAGTTTTAAAAACTTTTTTCAATAGAAAATATTCATGAATGAGGCCCATTGACTCTAAGAGGGTAATTTATCAAGACAGGTGCTAATGCTGCGTTCCAGTTGTCCTCGGAAGTCGGAATTTCCGAGCAAACAGTCGACTATAGACCTTTCTCAGCTGACATCATCAGCAGCGGAACTTATGTTGCAACAATGGGTTGCTGCAAGCAATTCAAATCAAAACATGCTATATCTCTATGCTCTGACCAATCAGAGTCTTGTGGGCAGCAAAAGTCACATGACGGGTCCTGAGCTCCGACAAACGAGCATTTGTTCAGATATCGTTGTCTGACCTGACCACTCAGTGCTGAACCGTCTTGGAGAGCGTCAAGACCAGTAACACCATTGTAAAGAACAGCTGATAACATGCAGCAGGTGGAGCAAATCAGCGGAATGCCAACCAACAGGCTGGCATTCCATTCCAAGTCACATGACTGAGAAAGGTCTATAGCTATATTTTTTATATTTCTTGTGTTTCTAACCCTTTAGTTGTCCTCTGTTGCTCGCCCGCTGTCTGTCACTCAGCTCCAGCTGCAGTTGAGCCTCAGCAGTTATTAAATAGACTGTTTGATCTGCGATGCTAATGTTTCTAACGCACCAGGGGCTAATGACAACAAGAGCTAACTGCGCTCTGTAAATGACTTGAAACATGATTTATGAAAACATAAATACAACCACACTGTTCGGGTTTATAAAATAAATTTTATTTATCAACTTTGTATCTTAAATTACGTATTTGTGTCATTATCTCCGACCTGACAACTGGAACACAGAAACTCAGAGTCCCAGCTCGGAGTTCCGA
>OMNZ01061445.1:13949-29052 GCA_900303255.1 Lesueurigobius sanzi | reverse complement strand
CAGAAGTAAACATCCAATAGAGCTTCGGAACTGCAATGCATTGTGGGAATTTTGCCACCATTTTTCAGGACCACATAACAATGAAAACACAGCCCATTTTCATTATTATTCCCTCGTTGATGGTGCGTTCTAACATGGCGGTCAACTACACATGGCCATGTTAGAACGCACCATCAACCAGGGAATAATAATGAAAATGGGCTGTGTTTTCATTGTTATGTGGTCCTGAAAAATGGTGGCAAAATTCCCATAATGCATTGCAGTTCCGAAGCTCTATAATTAGAGGCACACGTGGCAACATATACAGCAATATACAAAAGTTTTCCCAGTGCTAGTTAGTTCAATACCAACAGCACCATTTCACCACTGAGCCACTGCTGCCCCATAATGTGTTGCTACACCCTCTGTTTCAGAACGCCTTCAACATGGTGGAGCTCCAACGTTCCCTCCAGGCCAGCCCGGCACAGTCCCTACGCTACAGCTACCCGCAGAGCAGCCTCTCCTACCCAAACCCCAAACAGCCTCAGGACGGCAACAGCAAGAAGAGCTTGCCGAACGGGACCGGAAACGCCGCCATTGCCTTGCGTCTGGCCATCCCCCCCTCGGAGACGGAGACCTTGCCTTCGCCTCTGACTTTCCGGCGCTCGCCCAAAACTCTGTCCTTCTCCAGTCAGGACTTGGCCCGCTACCTGTGCGAGGTGATCAGGGACATGGATCACCCGGGGGACTTGGGCACCATGACCACGCCGCGCCGTCCCAAGGGCAAGGAGCGGGGCCTGGCTGCGGTGCGCTCCCTCAGCTCCCTCAGCGCGTCTCAGCAACAGCAGCAGCAGCAGCAGCAGCAGGGCGGGCGGGCGGACAGGTTCAAAACGCTCAAAGCTGTGGTGAGCGATTTCAGAGGAGGAGACTCTAGGACCGCGGAAGGCCAGAGAGACCGGGCGAAGGAGAGCAGAGGGCAGGTCAACTGCGAGAAGAGCGGCTGAGGCTATACGTCAAGTAAACAAAGTGCTAAATTGGGCTGACAGGAGCAACACTGACAGAGGGTGTTGGTGCTATTCCAAAGGGAGATAATTAAATGAGAAAAGACTGGATTTTGAGGTTGCCTTGGGTCTTATGTGAAGTCTATATATGTACTGTATTGATGAAACTTTGAACAGTAACCCTCTTTGATATCAAAATGTTTACCAACAAATGAGAAATGTAATTTATTGTTTACTCGGCATCGCACTGTACAGTATTTATTCCACAGAAAGCACTTTTGGGAAGCGCCCCGTGTCAGAGCTTTTCATGTCATCAGACTCATAAGAGTAATGTGCGCAAGTAAGAAGGCAAATGAGTTTCCCTCGAGACGCCGCCGCTTCCCTTTGGTTGTTAATGACTCATGAAATTGTTTATGTGACAGAATGATTTTGTTTCATTTGTATTATCTATTTCCTTTTAAATAAATGAGTATCTTTGATAATATTTGGCGCTTGATCATGTTCCAGCACGGGTTCAGATTAACGATCAAATCTTGCGTTTCTTTGAAGTTCAAACTTACTTTTATCATCAAATGCTGGTCACGGTGCGTTGCTATTTTTCTTTTTCTTTTTTTTTTCTCATCAAGATGTTGAACAGAATAAGATGTTGTTATGACAGACACATCCTTATTGCTTCTAAGTACTTTCAATTTGCTTTCCTTAGCTTCACTCCTGGCATTGATTTAGGGGACAAAATGTATCACTTAGGCATAACATCTGTTCCCATCAGTCTGCGAGGATCATCTCCAGAAACAAGTGGCTTTCATGAGGGAGACAAAGTCAATTTGAGGATTAATCATTCATGTTCGGTGCCTGTAGCCTTCTGACCTGAGCTTCTGGGAACCTACAGTTTCAACTAAGAAACAGCAGGGGTCTCGGCAGGCTGCCCTACACCATATTTAATTGGCCGGTAGTACTGCAGTAGAACAGCTGTGACACTGGAGCAAACCGCTGGGGGAAACGGTTCTTGATGTCTGTATCCGGCCTTCACACCTTCGTCTGCGGCACGCTGAGAGGTGGGAGTGCCAGTGTGAGCGCCCCTGTAGCGTGCGCATGGTTATCAGTTTTATTTTAATTGGTACAATTTACATTTTGGACGTCAACTACGTCTTCATATGTGGCGGTCCTGTCATGACAATTCCAGAGGTGTGGTGAGGACGCAGTGCCACCTACTGGCCACGGTCTGCCACTGCGTCACTACAAAGGCTGTTAATCGCTGCTGAGCACAAGAGGGATTTGTAAGAGAAGGATCTTCTTAAGGCCCTTGAACCGGTTCGTTATCTCGAAGAAGGCGAATTATAATTTTGATGTAATTTTTCCCCACTTATTAGCCATTGTATGCATGATTAATTGCAGTTCCTTCGCTACTTGACAACACACTCAGCAGCTTTCCGTGTGTAAGCCCCTTCATACTGAGAAACAAAGCATAAATTACCCTACACATTCGCCATTTGCGCAAGACTGATCTGAGTTGGGCATCCTAGTCTTTATCTTTATTCCTCAGTGGGGCAGGACTAGGGTGACCAGACGTCCCAGTTTACCCGGGACAGTCCCAGTTTTGAGCCCTGTCCCATGTCCCATGAATTTATCTGAAACCATTCGTTTGTCCCAGTTTTAGACAACTTCGGTCCCAGTTGTCCCTGGTTTTCAGCAGTGCCATGTCTAAAGGAGCATTATTTACTTGATACTTAATGACTTTTAGCTAAGACGAAAAATGCAGAAATAAAAGTTACAAAAAAAATATATAAGAAAACACGGGAAAATTAAGAAAAAATGCGAGAAAAAAGCAATTAAAATGTGAGAAAAATTATGGAAAAATTACGAAAAAAGGAAAAAAACAGAAAAAATAATGACGAAAAATTGCAACAAAAAAAACAGCAAAAAATTGTACTTAAAAATATATAAGAAATACGAGAAAAATTACAAAAAAAATGCAAGAAAAATGTGAGAGAAATTGTGAAAAATTATGAAAAATCATGGAAAACAAAATAAAAGAGAGAAAAATTACAAAAAAGTTTAGTTTTTAATGTGAAAACTCTGGTCACCCTAGTATAATGTGCTACATTAAAAAAAAGGAAGAACAAATACAAAAGAATGATGAAAAATGATGACAAAAAGATGACAAAAATTATGAAAAACAAAAACAAATCATGAGGAAAAATTGCAAAAAAACCCACAAAAAATACATGTAAGAAAAGACGAGAAAAATAACAGTAAAATTAGAGAAAAAAACACAAGAAAAATGGGAGAAAAATTATGAAAAATCATGAAAAACAAAGTGAGAAAAAGAAAGACTGAAAGAAAGAAATTATTAAAAATTAGAAAGACTTTAATCCAATTTTTGTCCCAGTTTTTAATGTGAAAACTCTGGTCACCCATAGGCAGGACCATATCGTATCGTATATATCGGGGTATGAGTATTGGATATGTCTAACGTTTTATATGGTTGTGCATGTGATTTCATTAGCATGTTCACTCAGAGGACCAGCGGCAGACGGAGATCACAGCTAAAGCTCAGCTCAGCTCCACTCAGAGCAGCATAAACACTGACTGTGGAGGCTCTAGGGGCAGCTGCTTAAAACGTGACATGAATTGAAGGATGAACGTTGCTTGAGTAGATCCAATTTGCAAGGAAATAAGCGTAAAGCTGGGATTTCAAAATAGTTTATCACGTTGTCAATTATATCGTCAAATATATTGTTAATCGTGATATTTCTTTCTTATATCGTGATGTCGGTTTTAAGTCATGTCGCCCTGCCCTATTCCTCAGCAAGATCCTAAGATCCACAATAATGGTTCTCTTGAAATAGGTATTACAATTCATGTGTTAGTAAAAAAACCTGCCTCCACAAGTAAGCTACTGGCTCGTGTTATAAAGTATGATGATGCAGGTGTTGTCTTGGGGAATGTCTGACTGTGAGCTCCAATAACTTCTCACTTTTTTAGCAGTGATTCAACAATGTTTTTGGCCTCTAGAACCATCAGCCATAGGAGATATTCTGTTATTAATTGTTATCAAAGTGCTATTAATTAATGTCAAAGCCACCAACTTTTGCATTCTTCAAAACCAAAACTTCTTCTTTCCTATAGTGTTTGTCCCACTTTGGTGCAGGAGCCGCTCATTTCTTCAAAACTAAACCAAGTTTTCCAAACTATGGTGCAAGAGGCGAAATTACATTTGTCTTTGGTCCTCTGGCCTCAATTGGCACAGAATCCTAGTGAGTATATACTGTACTGTGTGTGGTGGCTGAAGGGACCACACACAAACAGAGCAGAGGGAACTTCCAGAAACCTTTTGACTTTCTTTGTGATGAGCTGAAACATGAGTCACTGTGACCAAAAACATAATGTGGCCCGCCACACAAAGCCTTGGATACCCCCTGCCCTGCCAGACCTAAACATGACATGGCTGAAATGTGCTCCAAATAAGGGAGTAAAATAAGCCTACTACTGTCTAGTACTACTGTGGGATACTCAGCCAACACTTAGGCTATATGTATACTGCTACTATAACTACATCTACACAGAAAATAAATAAATAATAGGCATTCTTATAATTATTTCTTGTAAGACATATTTGTAACAGAAGAGGGCGCCAAAACTCTTTGATGAGCAGAGCAGTAGAAGCAGAGCACATCATGAAAAAATAACCAGCATCGTGTGATGTTCCCTTTCAACAAGCATTTTTACAGCATGAAATTGCCCCATTTGCAGGTAGCTCTAGGGTATTATAGCACTAGTGTTGGCAGAATAATCACAATGGTCAAAAATCAGAGGGAACAATGGGAAAAGAAACAGATTTAAGTGATAATGAAATTATACAGTGTCAGAGAGAGAGAGAGAGAATAAAGAATAAATAAGTTATTATTTTTGTTATTCAAGTAATACCAGTTTAATGTAGCCCCACAAATAGGCTACAGTATGAGTAAATAGGCTATACCACAGTTTTTGTTAGTCTCCATAGGGAGACCAGGGCTGTTTGTCACAAGGGTTAGTTGTCACATTGCTTCTTATCCCCACACTAGAGGGTGCTGTTTTTGTTTTTGACTGATACAATACAACATGTGGGTATTTCTCAATAATCACTTTCTCAATTGGTCAGAAGACATAAGGCATTTGGTATATTTTATTCCTTTTCTCTGACAACTTGCATTGTTGTGTGTGCATGTGTCATAAACATAAGACACTGAAAGGCAGAGATTTTGTTTTGAGCCTTTGTTTTTTAGCGAACATGCTAAAGTCATGTGTTGGTCATGCGGCGGTCTCGGGGGTTGGTTGTCACATTGGGTATAAATGGTTGGGAAATTCTTTTGTGTCTAATATTTATCTTTTTATGATAATATTCATTTTTGACATAGCTTTTGAAGAGGCCATATTTTTGGGCATTGAGTGAATTTATATATTTTACAGCTCATTATAGACTACCTTGCAAAAAAAAAAAAATCAATTAGTAAGTTGAACACAGACAATTTTGTGAGTATCTTTCTTCTTCTTCTTCTTCTTCTTCTTCTTCTTCTTCTTCTTCTTCTTCTTCTTCTTCTTCTTCTTCTTCTTCTGGGCCAAAGATTTTCCTCCACTTCACAAGTGTCTCATGAGATGCAGCTGAGGAGATGGATCAGTAAACTGGTGCTGGTTGTTTGTGTTGAACACATCCCTCGACATCAGACAAAAGAGATCCACCTGATACTGTATATTGTATCATGAATCAGGAAATTGATACATATATGTTGGACTTTATAACCAGTGGATCCATTTTGCCACAGTTCAATTCAATGAAGAAAGAGCTGCATGTTTTGAGCGTCTAACAAACCAACTGAGAACCTGATGCACTTTCACAACATAAACAACTGAAAGTGGAACCAAACAGCACAAAACTGCCCAAAACCATTTGAAGGAAGTGATCTTCAAATGGTTTTGTGTAAAAAGCAACAAGATTTTAATATTTTCATTTGCCAAATTGACCAAAGGATTTGAAGATTGTACCAGTAGTTTTGAAAATAGCATTTGTGATCAGAGAATAAAGTGAAAAACTGTAATAACATCAACACATTGTGACAACATGGTCACAGTAGATGTGCCCGTCTTTAACGCCTAACTGCAATACGATATACGGAATATACAGTATATAATTATATAGATAAGCTTCCTTATATCAAGTCTAACTTCAAGTCAAGTGTTTAAGTTGAGACACCGCAGGTGAATTGAGAAACGTTTTAATGTGAGTGATATTAATTTGATATTAGCTGTATATTACTAACATAAATATGAGAACAAAATGTATTGCAAGTTTTCATTGCATTACATTTTATGTTTTCATATAAAAATAAGGGATTTTATGTGTAAAAATGGCCAAATTGCATATTTTTTCAGCAAAGCAGACAGTTTTAAATGTATGGTTTTATTTAGTTAAATTAGTTACAAAGATTTGTTCAGAAGGGATTTTGAATCTGTTTTTTCATTTTTGAATAAAGTAGTTCAATTCAGTTCAAATTCTTCCTTATTTTTTTGGGTTCAAAACTTAAATTAATCTGGCTCGGAATTAAATATTGAAAAATCCCTCTGAATAAAATCTTCAAAGTACTGTTAAGTAAAGGACTGTAAAGTTTGGAGTCTGTGGGAGCTGCTCAAGTGGAGATGTCGTCGCCACAATGTGAGAAAAACACATTTTGAGAAAATGGTCATTGAAGTGACAATTTCCCACATAGTTCTATGGAGAAACATTAAATCAGTGCAATAATTATCCTCCTCATTGTAAAGATTAGGTAATTTATTTCCAGGTAAAAGCGTATACCTGTATGTTATAAGTGCAAACTGGCCCAAAACCTGAACATGTAAGACTCTAAAGAATAAAAGAGTCACAACCAGCTCTGGTCTCCCTTATAGGCAACATATAACCAGGGGTGCCAAAGTTTCTTTTCCATGGAGGGCCAAACTAGGCAACGGAGGGCCAAATTAGTGTACAAAGGGCCAAACACAATACTGTTTGACATGTAAAGAGCAAATTTAAACAGATATCTGTAAATATCCTTTAAAGGCACTATACCTGATTTTTTTCCTAATAGTGGAATGAAATTAGTTTTGTTCTATATTGTAAAAATAATAATACAGTGCATCTAAAATGAAGCACTTGTGTCAGTTTCATGAGCTTACCGGCTAGTTTCTAGCATTTTGGTGACTGTGATCCGAAAACGTAACCCTTTCAAGTTGCAAAATATGCTTATAAACACATCTCATGAAGATATTGGATGTTGGAAATGTATTATGAAAGTTAGGAATGAGTTTTGGCCACAACTACTAATTTAGTTTACTCACTCTCTCTTTAATTATTTGTAATGAAAAAGAATCAGGTATAGAGCCTTTAATTACAGTGCTTTTGAGTAGGACCTGCTGCTTTGGCATTCTAAATAACTTCTTACAGTATACTCACTACAAAAATGAATGAAAGTAGATCTAAAACACCATCTTGAGGGCCAAATGAAACCCCTTGAGGCCCCCCTTGATATATACCATAAAAAATAGAGCAATAATGCTTTGAATTGTTTATTGCGATGGCGATCATCCTAATTTGATAGCGATATTTAGATTCATATGTTGTTTTATTCTAAACAGAACTCTCAACAACATTTCATACTGAGTGGCAAATCACACAATAAAACATTCCCGACTCAAACTGCCACTCAAACAGATTTTCTTCCACTCATGAATGTTGTGACAAACCCACGCTGGATATGCATCTCATAGACTTGTTGGTAATTGTTTGTATTCAATGAATTAATGTTTAAGCATAGGCCAAATGGATAGCAGATGTTAAAAATGTGCCTGGGGCTTTTCTGTGGTGCACTGATCTGTATTGATTTTAAACACAGACATAAGTTGAAGCCATGTAACAGTAGAAGAGCAGAGAGCTTCTGTTTGACTTCAGACAGTCAATGTAGTGCTTTACACAGTTACTGTATGTTCAAAGCCGTTTCATGTATCAAAGCAAGAGTTTAATGTCTTCTCGCTGTAAGAGCACAAACCCTATTTAAAGTACATATTACAATCACAAATAGTGCTTTTACTCTTAAACCACAACTCAAATTACTGTGTATAGAAATTATTTTTGGCCTTTCCTTAAACACTGCTAAACTTTTCAACCTGGATTTGAACCAGCCTTGTTTAACATCCTCAGGAAGATTAAAAAACTGAAATGCAGCCCGACCGTGTTTACTCCTGACTCTGGGCACCACGGGAGACCACTCTCTGAGGTTCTCACATCATATCAAAATAAATACAAACAAGAGTCTGTTTGCAAAAGCAGATATCTTTCATTGCAACATTGTTTTAGATTTTTCTCACCGTCCTCTACAGGTGACACCAGCAAAACTGAAGTTGAATTGACTCAATATTTATGATACACTAAAACTGCTACACAAAGAGAAAATTACAAGCATACTTTGACTTTTGCAAATGGCACTTACTGTAGTTGTTTTTGCAAATGAACTCTTCATGTCTTAAGTCTTACACTAACTCTAAAGTTATGATGCCGCTTATAATACACATGAAGCTTACTTGATCTTTATTGCATTATTATAGGCTGCAGAGTTTTCGATTCATGCAAGTCTGAGGACCAGGGATCTCCAACCAGTAGCTCTGCAGTCCAAGTAGCTCGCCAAACGCTTTCTACATTTATACGCTTGATTACACACATTTTAGATGCATTTTTGTTGTTCTGAGCAAAATATCTCCAAAATTTGCAAAGTATAAAGCAGAAACTACTGTAATATTCTTTTATTGAGTTAAATGATCATCTTGTCAGTCCTAGAGGCCTAGTTACATGTGTTTCTTTGAAGTATAAGTAGCTCGCTGCCATTTTTGTTATGCAAAAGTAACTTTCTAGGTGTAAAAGGTTGGAGACCCCTGCTGTAGACTGAGACTCAATAGTGAATGAATGAAGTCTACATTTTCTTTAAAAGCAGATATGCAAAAGGAAGATACATATTATCACAGTAGATCATTTTCTAATGAACAGATCTTACTAGTAAACGCTCATCTTCTGATCTGGAAGCTGAAGGCCAGCCTGGAGGAGCCAGCGCTGAGGCGGGGCAGATCCTCAGCCGTGTTTGATGTGACAGCTGCAGATCGTAAGAATGAGGACTGACACAGAACCACAGCGGCCGGTTGTCCAGTCATCCTGTCACTCAGCCCACTCACTCACATATTGCAGCTCTGTTTACTCTGCTGTTATTAACGTGCATAACCGTGTGTGTGTGTATGTGTGTCCCGGGGCCATGGATCCTGGCAGAAGTGACAGTGCTCCGTGGCCCTCTGTCAGTCGGCCCGTTAAAGTGGCATGTGTGTCAGTTCATCGACAGACACGCTCATCCTGCCGGCCAGCGATGGCGGCTGCAAATGTGGGACATGTCTCGTGACAGTGCAACACAGCTTACACGACAAGTGGGTGCGTGCATGGACAGGACTCAGCAGTCCAATTTGACGCACGGGGGTCAGCACTGATGGGATTGGGGCGCATGCATGAGTGAAGGCTGCTCTGATCCACGGCTGGAGTGGCCCAATCCCTGTTGTTTACAATGAAGAACCTGGTCTCGTCCAAGGTGGCGTGAGTCTTAACTCTGCAGCATGTTAACATCAATAAATCATTCCCAGAGACATGCCTTTGCTTAAAAACCTCTGAACCTTGTAGTTGAATTGTGCTAATCAATTATCGTAATGATCAAGGAGAAGACCATCTGCTCAATGCGCACAAGAGCAAGGAGCAGAGAGTAAAATGCCATAGGCCTTAGAATCTGCAAAACAGTCCCAGTGTGGCATGTCAAGGGTTAACAGGGAAGCCTGCCACCCATACCACTACATTCTACCACCCCTATACTCCCCAATCTGAATCTGTGACCAGACCTCTTTCACATGCCATGACCCAAATGAACAGTCATGAAACACTGTTCCCCACTATAAAAATCTAAATTTATGGGCATAACCCGACCTCAGTGGTGGTGCTCATCCTGTAAATGTGGCTGCTTCCAGAGCTTCCTGACTGGCGCCCCTTTGTCTTTATCTCCATCCTGTCAACAACGCCAAAATGTGGCAAATAGACAGAGAGCATACAACATCACTCAGCATACATACCACTGAGATGGTGTGGATATGGTGCATAGGGTCACCAACCGCCCCTTATAATACAGAATGGTCCGGTATAATACGCATCCCACTTTGAATCAATACAGGCCGCTATTTTTGTCACAGAGGTGCTGAACACAGTTCTGCAGAGGAGCTGACAATGTCCAGACTGGGCCTGTCTCTCTAAATAAGCACGGATTCTGGATATTGTAGTGATTTTAATGTGTGCCTCAGCTCGTAACCTTAATGACACTTTTTATTTTATGAAATTTGGCTTAATATTCGCAAATATCTGCTCTCTGAAGCTCAATGAAAATAGACGGTGTCACGCAAAAAACAGCTGACCGGCCGTGGATATAAAGCACCGTGAACACGTAGATCCACAACGGCAAAGAACATTTGTTTTCTCACTTATGCCTCTGTGTTTAGGCCTGAAAACATTGAAGGAGGAAGGTTCAGACCAGCAGCCCTGATGGAGCAGCTGTGTGTCAGAGTGAGACTGTCTGCACTGCCAGGGGGCTCCTGTTGGTGCCACTTGGACATTTTAAACATTGTGGCAACTGAAGTAATAATGGCATTATTCTATACCCATATTATACCGCCCAGAATGTGTTTAAACCTCATAAAAAATACCAAAATAGAGGAAATTAGAACTGATTTCTTCTCCCTAACCCTCCTGATGCATACAAGTGTATTTACTATTTGTATCTTTAACTTATGATGAACTTATGATGTTTCTGAAGGTGGACATGCTGAGTATGTGGCTCCGAAGAAACTGGCCCTTATTTCCCTCCGTTAATGTTGGCAAACCTAATGGTGCAGTTTATGTTTATGATCTATTATGCTTGATGAATTTATATTTTATAGCAGCCCAATGTTTTTTTTTGTTTAGGCACTTGCTGCTTTATTTGGATTAAACCTGACTTTGTTCAGTTGAGTTAAATTAGTTCTAATTTTAACTAGCTTTATAATTACTTTCTTTTACCACTAACTCATTTTGAAAACTGCCTTTAAGTCCTTGGCACTATGAATTTAGAAAACTGGAATTGTGGTACTCAGACCCCTCACATACAGTGCTTAACAAATGTATTAGACCACCTGTCATGAAAACAAGAAAACATAAATAACTTTGTAATATATCAAAAAACTTGTTTCAAATTAACAATTTCATTATTATTCATGAAGAAAATAACCAATTGGAATAACAAAAATAGTCCTGGTTGACAAATAATAACCTAAAATGTATATTTTGTATGCCCACCTTTGGCCCTGATAACAGCTTTCATTCTTGCTGGCAATGTTTTTATGTAGTTTTGCAAAGTCTCTTTTGTTATTGAGTTATATATAGTTTGTAGCTGTTCCCAGAGACTTGCTTTGGATGTGACTTTGTGATCAGTCTTTGATTTCACTAAATCCCAGATCTGTTCAATGGGGAAGTCTGGACTTTGGCTTGGACAGTCCATCAGATCCAACTTCAGATTCCTTTAACATGGTCAATGTAGAAACATAAAAAGATATTTTGGTGAACAGAAATACTATGGCAGCAGGGGCAAACACCTTATACTGGGTGGTGGGCTAATACATTAATGTCAATGTCAATGTCAATTTTATTTCTATAGCACATTTACAACTTGAACAGCCCAAAGTGCTTCACAGTTGGACACATTAAAAATACAACAATACAGCTACAAATCGATACTAAAATCACATAATACAGTACATCAGCTCAACTTGTGTTAAAAGCCAGAGAAAATAGGTGCGTTTTTAGGAGAGCTTTAAAGTGCTCAAGTGACTCAGCGGCTCTGATGTGCAGAGGCAGACTGTTCCAGAGGCAGACTGTTCCAGAGGCAGACTGTTCCAGAGGCAGACTGTTCCAGAGGCAGACTGTTCCAGAGGCAGACTGTTCCAGAGCCGAGGGCCGTTCCAGAGGCAGACTGTCCCAGAGGCAGACTGTTCCAGAGGCAGACTGTTCCAGAGGCAGACTGTCGCAGAGGCAGACTGTTCCAGAGGCAGACTGTTCCAGAGGCAGACTGTTCCAGAGGCAGACTGTTCCAGAGGCAGACTGTTCCAGAGGCAGACTGTTCCAGAGCCGAGGGCCGGCCACAGAGAAAGCTCGGTCCACTCTTAAGTCTGGACTTGGGAACATCCAGGAGCAACTGGGAGGAAGACCTCATGGTTGGAACAGGCACATGAACAGATAACAGTTCAATTAAATATGAAGGTGCCAGACCCCGAAGGCATTTAAAAACAACAAGCAACAGTTTGTACTGTACTCTCTGCCGGACAGGAAGCCAGTGCAGTGACGCCAGGACAGGAGTGATATTAGTAAGCACTAGTGGTATTCATGACACAAACTGAACACAAATCTAATTTACCCATTCATACATATTAACAAATGGAATTCCTTCTGTAAGAAGCAATCTTTAAAAGGCCAGGTTCCCATTTGAAAGACAACCTGTCTTTGTCAGACGGGCTATTGAACTATTGTTATATTCATCTGATTTATTTCAGTACCATCTTGTCATTTACATATAAAAGCTCCTTAATTGTGAAAATTTGCAATAGATAAACCAAATAATTCATTTTAAATAGAGTCCTCTACCTCTTAGCATCCCTTTCTCAAGCCAGTTGTTGTTCTTCTGTGATACAAAACCTCCCCCATCATGCAATTCCCTTTGCCGGCCCACAGATGGCACACTCCGCCACCCCCTGACTGCTCTGGCTGTTGAGGTCCTACAGGTTGGGTACCACAGCTCTGCCCGTGGTCTCTCCTCCTGTGCTGGTCTTTGATGCACAGCAGCACCTCTCTCTCACTGCGCTGCGGCCACACTTTATCATTGACTGTATTGGGAGCATTTAATGGCACAATCGTGATGGATTCGGTGAGCGCTTGATTTATTGATCAGTGTCCCCGGCTTAAGCTGTGAATACTCAAATAGTTACCAATCACCTCTAGAAATCACCTTCTCACCGCGTCTGCTACTTTCACAAACTTCTAAATGGCTTTTTGTTGTGCGCCACAGGTGACTTTGAGACAATCATTGATTAGAAAAATGTGGGCCATTACATAACGGAGAACGAAGCTGCGCTGAATGTTGCTATCCGGGGCTGTCCATCCATCAGTGAGGAAGAGGAGCAGGGGAGGAAGAGGAGAGCTGACAGATGGGCTTAGTGAGTGAATCATTGACAGGGGCCTGCTAACGGATGCGGTTCCCATCAATAGCCCAAAGCCGCCGTGATGAATTACTGCAGACAAACAATGCTGATGCTGCAAATGTGTTTTTAACAAAGCCAGGTGCAAATATTACAGCTGCACTTTAGAGCGCCTGATCACACAGTGGGAGGGAGCTGAGGGCTCTATCTCTCTATCTCTCTGCTTTATGGGCTGGATATATTTGATGATTTTGGCAGACATAATAACGAAGGACAAACAGTCACATGCAGTCAAGGCCTGCAGTATTTTCCAAGAACCATCAAGAACATGATCAGGCAGATTCTAACCAGGTTAAATGTGTCAACTATTAACAAAAACATTCAAACGGAAAAAGCAATGTTTTGTAGATGTTTCATAAATAAGCCCTGTCTGCATTGAGCAAATTTTCTTTTCCAAACATTTATTTGGTAAAAAGATTGATACAGCATCTTGATGTTTTTCACCTTGTTTTTATTTTGTTTTATTGCTTCTAAAAACACCTCCAAGTGCTTGGACTCTTTATTTTCAGAACAAATTGAATTTGTATCATCTGAATGCTGTAGTAGAGTCATATCAATGAAATAATCATGATAGAAGCAGAAAAACAACAACAGGAACAAACAAGAGGATCCGAGGCACTCTGACTTGCAATATAAAAGTCTGTTATTAATTAAGTGTGGGACATGCCGAGACATTTCGACCAAACGGTCTTCTTCCTGGCATACAGGCCTTCATCAATAATGAAGGCTTTAGACAGTAGAAACATGTTTTGTGGGTTAGACCTGGTCCAGGAGATGTAAAATAAAGGCTGTAGTTACTGTAGAAATGTTTATTTTTGACAAAAAATGTATGCGCTCATTGCATTTTTTTATTTTTTATTATCTCACTAAAAAATGCTTCTATAAAAGTAAAATGCTATAAACCTGACCTTCTATGTGCCATCTGTGTTTATTCTCCATATATTTGCATTTTTTTTTTAGACAAAACCAAACAAAACTTTTGTACCAAATGTTGACCCATAGAAGCTCATTTTTGACACAAATGTTTCCCAATGAGTTAAAACAATAGAGGGACAACGTGTATTAAGCCTCACTTTGGAGATTGACCACGCTTATGGGTGAAATCAAAATGGCGCAACTGGCTCCTCCTCCAGTGGATAGTCCTAAAAAGGGTAAAAGAGGTGTGCGCTCGCTGTATCTCAGCCTCCTGGGCGTGTAGTTTAGCCATAACCGCGCCCTCTCTGGCCCCGCCCCGTCAGCACGGTGCTCTGTTAGCCTATAGCCGGGAGCGTGTGACGTCACAAATCATTAGAATGAGCTTCATTGGATATGCAAGACTTTAAAATTCCAGTTAACAAAACCTAACAACATTAAAGACTCCATTTCCCTCTGAGCATTATAACAGAGGGTATAGCTACCTTTAGAAATAATAAAAGTATTAGGAGCCGGGCTGTAAAGCTGTTTTTGACACGTGTAAAGTCACATAGGAATACATGTTATGAAGGTCTTTTTGGAGCCGCCCCTAGTGGATAGAGGCGATATTGCTGCAATGTCAGCGCCCAGCCTGATGGTCACGGAGACGGCCCATTCTCCCCCATTGATGTTACCCCATACCCAAACACAAAACAAGATGGCAGCTGAACAGTGACACATTTTTCAGAATGGAAAAGTCAAGTTTTAGGCAAAAAACAAACAAGTTTTTATCCCGTTTTGAATCCCTGGGCGATTGTGTAAAGTTTAGAGTCAGCAGGTTTGTAAAATGCTACCTCAGCACTTTT
>OMNZ01061434.1:0-10366 GCA_900303255.1 Lesueurigobius sanzi | reverse complement strand
ACCTCGTACACCTTTGTTACACCTCGTACACCTTTGTTACACCTCGTACACCTTTGTTACACCTCGTACACCTTTGTTACACCTCATGCACCTTTCTTACACCTCGTGCACCTTTGTTACACCATGTACACCTTTGTTACACCTCGTACACCTTTGTTACACCTCATACACATTTGTTACACCTCATACACCTTCTTGTACACCATTGTTACACCTCATACACCATCTTGTACACCTTTGTTACACCTTTGTTACACCATGTACACCTTTGTTACACCATGTACACCTTTGTTACACCTCGTACACCTTTCTTACACCTCGTACACCTTTGTTACACCTCGTACGCCTTTGTTACACCTCGTACACCTTTGTTACACCTCGTACACCTTCTCGTACACCTTCTCGTACACCTTTGTTACACCATGTACACCTTTGTTACACCTCGTACACCTTTGTTACACCTCGTACACCTTTGTTACACCTCGTACACCTTTGTTACACCTCGTACACCTTTGTTACACCTCGTACACCTTTGTTACACCTCGTACACCTTTGTTACACCTCGTGCACCTTTGTTACACCTCGTACACCTTTGTTACACCTCGTACACCTTTGTTACACCTCGTACACCTTTGTTACACCTCGTACACCTTTGTTACACCTCGTGCACCTTTGTTACACCTCGTACACCTTTGTTACACCTCGTACACCTTTGTTACACCTCATGCACCTTTCTTACACCTCGTGCACCTTTGTTACACCATCTCGTACACCTTTGTTACACCATGTACACCTTTGTTACACCATGTACACCTTTGTTACACCATGTACACCTTTGTTACACCTCGTACACCTTTGTTACACCTCGTGCACCTTTGTTACACCTCGTACACCTTTGTTACACCTCGTACACCTTTGTTACACCTCGTGCACCTTTGTTACACCTCGTACACCTTTGTTACACCTCGTACACCTTTGTTACACCTCGTACACCTTTGTTACACCTCGTACACCTTTGTTACACCTCGTACACCTTTGTTACACCATGTACACCTTTGTTACACCTCGTACACCTTTATTACACTAGGGGAAAGATACTCTTTTTAAATTATATCGATATTTTGAGCACACCTCTAAAAAACTGTTCCATTATATATTCACTCTACACATTCATGATGTAAAATGAGTGTATTGACTGAATTGAGGACAATTTAATCTGTCAAACAAGGTATAACATGACCAGTTTGGATATTGGCCATATCAGCAAACTTTTGGCTGATAGTTGTATATTCCTCTGATGATACTGATGATATAGCCCAAGTTTAAACATACTGTGGTCTGCCTCTCCAGTTTGGTGCTGCACCTGTTGGTCTTGCATCAGCCCCGGCGTGTCAAGCATTGCCTTCTTCACCATGTGCGCCCAGACTCCAAGGTCCTGTCCCGGGACCAGGCGGGATACCTCCACCGCCTCCTCCCCCGCCGCCCCCTCCGCTTCCTGGGTGTCCCCTGGGTCCTCCTCCCCCTCCTGGAGCGCCCCCTCCACCACCTCCTCCCCCAGGGTTCGTAGGTTGTATGGGCTCTCCCACGCCTCACGTGCTGCCTTACGGACTACGGCCCAAGAAGGAATTCAAGCTCGAGACCTCCATGAAGCGTCTCAACTGGTCCAAGGTAGGTCAAGTGTATTTTTAGAACACACTAGAGGCTACTGCAGTCAAGTTAAACACAAATCTATTCAGGGTTGTTCTTGACTTCATGTAAAGTTTAGAGATTATACCATTCTTCCACAATAAAATATGCTGTCTGTCAAAACTATTTACAACATTTCACCCTGTGCTGTTCTCTTGAATAAAGCCTGGGTCAAAAATATCACAATTTCAATCTGTTGTTTTTTGAAAATGACATACAATATGTACAAAAAAGTTGATTTGACTAATTTTCTCAAGCTGACGAGCAAGTGTTTGCGCATGAAAGGAAGCAGGCCAGACAACATAGAGCTGTTTTTAACATTAGCATAATGCTTGCGAATGTTACTTTGAATTGAACAGAGAACATGTGATACAAAGCATCTTAGAAATGCAGGTCAGGTGCTGGTCTTATTCCCAACTTTGTTCCTGATGTTTCCTGGCGTCACTTTTTCGCAGTGCAGATGAAACCTGCAGATGTTGTCTTCAAAATAAACAGCGCATCTTGCTCCTTTGCCAACTCCGTTATAATAAGAAATACCAGATGATCAGATGCTATTGTCGGCCTTGGTGGCATCTTTTGCAGATGTTCCTCTCATGAGCGCAATATTAATTCACATGGTACAAGCCGTAGTGGTGCGTTGAGCGATTAATAATTTAATCTCATTTGTACATTACAGGTGTTAGGGAAACTTCTCCATATGCTGCTGGTGTACCTTTGGATACACATGAGGGAATGGTTGCCCTATATTACAGCTGTGCCAGACCCCTCCTTATGGCAATATTGTAGCTGTGCTTTTAGGCTTGTATAATGGGGTCAAAAGCTTGCAGACTATGAGAAATGTGCAAGACAGAGAAATGTGGACTGACTGGTTAGGTAAGCCGCGAAGTATAGATACAATGTGAATAAAAAATGTCAAGTTTTGAGGCCCTGTCAACTAACTTTGAAACAAACTTTCGTGTCTTGCCACAATGTCTGGTGGATTTCAAAACCTACCGTCCTTCAATAGACTTCTCCCCATTTGCCATTCTCTTGTGGTTGTATGTCTTTTTTCACGGTCCGCTGGATGTACCTCAAACTGAATCTATTTTTGTGCAAGCTGATAAAGTCCTTCACAGTCAGAAGCCCCGTTTTTTACACCTGTAAAATTATACAGCGCTAAAGTATTTTATCAACAGCATCAGGCCTATTTAAGTCTGCTGCAAGATCAATTTTTCATGATGTGACCCAAGGCTATGGATGTCCCTCTTTCTGTGGCGGCACCAACCTCTGCATGAACTTGAGTCTCTTGACTTTAAAAAGAGTATGGTTTTACAAAAGTTCTATGGGTTTTGAGGACATAATGATGGACGTCTTTTCCATAATAATCATAAGTCATTGGCCTAGAAATCAAACTGGCATAACACCATCTTTTTGAAATCATTATTATTAAGTCTCACTTCCTCGTGGCATTTCTTTTGCTCAGTTTGAATTTAAGCGGCTTGTTCTTTTTTCTACAGATTCGTCCCCAGGAAATGTCTGAAAACTGTTTCTGGGTTGCGGCTGATGAAGACCAATATGCAAAGCCTGATTTACTAAACAAAGTTGCCCTGGTTTTTGGCTCCCAAAAAACAGGTGAGAACCCCCTATCTGCTGTTTTCTTCCAATTGCCTAATTTGTCATATGACTTCATAAACACATGTTATTGTCTCTGCTTTACTCTGTATACACACATACACATCTTTGTGCATGTAGTCCATGAGATACAGTAGTATGCGTCTATAAGTTTTAGTGTTTTGTAACATCATACAGCCAGGAGGTCCTCATTTGGAAATTAGGGCAATGTCCCCCATTTTCTCTAAATGGATCATAATAATCAACAGCCGTCAAGCCATTTTTGGCATAGGCCTTCTAAAAATTGTCAAACAAACCTCTAGTTAGAGGTGTAACCTATAATATGTTCTTTAAAGTAGAAAAGGTTGGGTACTGTTTAACATTAACAGTATGATACTGGAAGCCATTTTTTAATGGTATCCCCCAAAAAAGTCCAGTATATTGATACCAAAAATATTTTCCTTCTGATGGCAAGTTACTTGGTTGTTTCTGCTCAAATGAATTATGAAATATATTGGTATTTATGCGTAAATTATCATTACTGTTCTGTTTTATAGTTCTATATGACCAATAATTTAGTATAGATATCAAAAGAATATTGTTCAGGTACCAGTATTGTAACCCGAGTATGGTTAAAGTACTGGTAATGAAAAAAAATGAACCATATTTAGCCCTAAGTAGAAGTCTAAGGAAACTGAGAGAGAAAGTTTAAACATAAACGACCTCCCGTCCCCTCCTGATTGGAGCGTAAAGCCCCTCTTCGGGGCAGCACACAGGAAAGCTTGTCTCATTGGTCCACACAAATCCTGCTAAGAAAATTTACAAATGAATTGTGATAAAATCAAAATAGTGTTTTAAACTAATTTTTTTACCATATCGCCCAGCCCTACTGCAAATATTATTGCAGTTGCCACCAGCAGAGAATCTGAATGGGCTAACCTTAACAATTCTCCCTAATCTCTCGTTTTGGCAGGACTGATAAAAGGTAAAAATAGCATAGTTTGTATTCGGTGGCCACTCATCTAAAATCAGCAATGACATTCCCGTTCTCGCCCATCAGTATGGCTTTCATGTTGTGGAATATTCATGTACAAGGTTGCTACAATGATTAAAGCCAGAACAAGGTAGCGCGATGTTATCAGCCTTGTCCTGCGCGGGTTCTATTAGTCCCCTCTCTGATGATTTATTCACACATCTTTGCTTTCTAGTCCTGTCTCTGACTCAGCTCGCGGACGCCATTTTGAATTATTCATCCAGGTGTTATCTACCTGTCACAACTGCATGTCTTAAGGTACACAAGAACCCTCCTCTTCCCAGTCCACCCTCCCCCCAACACAGAACTGCGACATGATGAAAAATGGAGCCTCATCCCAATAGCAAATAGTTCTATAGACGGGGAAATCTCATCAGACAATGTATTACTGATTGTACTTCTAACTTCTAGTCTCTAATTTATTTCATGTACTGTATCTACCAAATGGGACAGTGGCTCATTTGGGAACTTTTAATCAAATTTGCTGTAAAAAAGAAAAGTATTTTATTACTAAATCGTGAATAATCGTAAAATCACTCTTTTTCCACATTTTTTCTCAATAATCATGACTCAAAAATTTAGAATCATAGCATCTCTCTTGTACACAATCCTATCCTCTGGCTGGATGTGGTCCAGATTGCAGCGTACGGAGCATGTGGGCTTGTCTTATTAAATAACATGGCCATGTGGCATCATGTTTCATCTCACTTAAGAACAACAGCATCTGGATCGTCATTAAACATTGAAGGGGACACAGTATGAAACAGTTTTTGTCATTAAATATTCATTTGTATATCCCTCGGATATTTCTCATTCTTATATGGTATGTGAGCTATACTCTGCCGTACGGTAAACAGTTGAGTACACACTTAGAAGTTTTAGAAGACCATGAAAAAAATGTTGCACATATCCAAACAAAATACCTTGTACTGTTTACTCTGAAAGACGTCTCCACAAGGTCATTTAAGCTTTTATAAAATAGTTTGTAAATATCATTTTGTTGGCCACTGGTGTCCTTCATAATATACATTGGTATAACATTGAAAATTCTGTTTATTTGATTTTCATTAATATTTTACCGTATTTTCCGTACTATAAGTTGCACCAGCCAAAAAATGCACAATGAAGAAGAAAAAAACATGTATAAGTCTGACTGGAGTATAAGTCGCATTTTTTGGGGGAAATTTATTTTACAACATCCGAGACCAAGAACAGTTAAAATAATAACAATAGAATAGAGAACAACAGGCTGAATAAGTGTATGGTATGCTAACATAACACATTTATGATTATTCAGCTACACGAAGCATAAACAACTGGTAAACTAAACATCTGGTATGTTAACGTAACATATTAATTCATATATAAGTCACACCTGAGTATAAGTCGCACCAGCCAAACTATGAGACAAAGTGTGACTTATAGTCCGGAAAATACGGTACTCATATTTTGATCACACATATCCTAATCATGATGAAAATATAAATAATATACAAATGTCAATGTTTCTTTTATGTTGTGATCCAGTGACATGTTATTTAATGACCTTTCAAAGTGGGGGTAATTAAAGGGAGCCAATTAGAGCTATCAAGAGGAATTTTCCATTTTTGTATGAATATTGCAGGAAGCCATTTTACATCATGTAAGAGCTAAAAGATCAGACCTGCCTTGCATTCATAATATAACTATGTGGACGGGTTTCTTGTACTTTCTTATGATTTCCTTCTACTATCTAGAGACTAAAATCATTGTTTTTTTCCGTGGAATAGATCAGCTTCTTTTAAATTGACCCAACTCGAATAACCCTTAATTATTTGACCCTCGGTAGTCTATGTCCAGATGAGTCTCATTTTGTTTGAAAATTGCTTTTTGGGATCTATCAAAGCCACATGAATATAAAACCCGGATCGATCCCGGTAATTTTGCCCCGGTGAGTCTTGTGTACTGGACACTTTATCCGTGGAAGTGATTCATGAGTCAATACTTTGCAATCTTCAGATGTACAAATAAGGCTCCTCAAATTTGCCGGCACAAATGCATGCATGCTCCTGAGAGTGCAGGTAATGGATATATCACATCTAATTGTGCGCATTTGCAGGAAATCGATGGCGGTGGTCGGATTGGTTTGCTAATTTCCTATTTCCGCAGTCGTTAAATGGACTGATGCTCTTCTGGTGCCTTTAATTATGACACCCATAGACACAGGTTGCCATTGTGTTACATGCCGTATACAGACACTGTGTCAATTAAATGTATCTTTCAGTTTTACATTTTCAGGTTTTAGGCCAGTTTGCTCACTTAACATATACATTTCACCTGAGAACAAGTAAATGACCTAATCTTCACAAATAAGGAGTGTGTTTATTGCACTGATTCAACTGAAATATATGGGAAATTGCAACTTCCATGACAATTATCTTCGATTTTTCTCATATCATCTCCACAATATCTGCACTTTAGTAGCTCCTACAGACTCCGAATTTCCCAGTCTTGTACTAATATTTTGGTTTGTTCAGACGTATTTATCAATATTTCTAGCCTGGTTTATTGAGGTTTGAACCCCAAAAACAGATTTATTCACTAATAACTAGTAAACAAAACAAAAGGTATTGAAAAATCTCCTCCGGACAAATATTTGTAGGTAACATATCAACAAAATAAAACCATACATTTAAACCGGACCTTATCCATTATTTACATTTTGTTGTCACAATCATAGGCAATTTTGTACCATTTGTATATAAAATAAAAACATACAAATATTTATGTCAGTAATATATAGAAAAAGTTTTGTTTTTCTGTTCACCTGCAGCGTCTCGCCATAAACCATTACATAAATAATAGTAATAATAAAAATAATTAAAAGTAATTAAAATAAAACATAATACAACTTTTATGTAACAATTATGCATTTTATTTGTAATCCACTTTTTAAGTCAAGTCAATGTGCAAAGATGTGAATTTGATTAGGGCTGTTTATAATGTCACTTAACAAGAATTTGAGCCTTTTAGAATTCCCCTTTGTTCAAGAAAATTTAAAAATCTGCTCTTTGGAAGGCCCTCAAAATGCTGCCAACTTCCACCCTGTCACCAATAGAGGACAGTGCAGTGACACTCATTATTAGTCAGGTCCAGCAGTTGAAGCCTGTCCAGCTGCATCATCACATCCCCCTCTCCACACAGCTCCCTTCAGGAGAAGAAACAGCTGTCAGTCATCATCAATTTATTTGTTGAAGATCTGTGTTTGTATTTTAGTTTGAGAAATACTGTTCCATAATTACTGTTAAAACATATTTGTAATGCATTAATGATCAGGTCACTTCATGTTGGAAGTTCTCTATATTAATATAAAAAGGAAGTCATTTTTTCACTCACGGCAAAACCGTTTCTTTACGTGAACAACAAATATGTCAATCAAACCTACTTATTATTCCAGATTCTCCCAGTATTGGTCGGTATCGGTCGGTATCGGTAGATTGGATCGATGCAGCTGTAGCGACAGTGTAGCGCTTTGAGAAACTTGTGACACAGGTTTGTCAAGCAGGATTTTGCCTTATACTCATCATACTTATTTTGGTCGACCACGAGTGATGGTGGGTCCCAACGCTGCACCAGATGAGAACCACTGGCCTAAACAAACAAGCCAAGTGAACACCAACAATTTTCTAGTCTTCTGTGTGTCATACCTTTTCCGATGATTATTTCAGCTGAATGATTTTTACTACAAGGGCAGTCCCACACGTGAAGCGTCACCTGTGACCTTCTTTACTCCTATTTAGTTTTCATTTTCAATTGTCTCTCCAAAAGTTCGCACAAAGATTGTAT
This sequence comes from Lesueurigobius sanzi, assembly GCA_900303255.1. NCBI lineage: Eukaryota > Metazoa > Chordata > Actinopteri > Gobiiformes > Gobiidae > Lesueurigobius > Lesueurigobius sanzi. Next base: position 2,232 of record OMNZ01061434.1, on the reverse strand, counting down.
ATTATTTATAACCAATAGTACTTAAGTAATTTACAATCTTTACACTCTTCATCTCTATTCATAATTCACACATTTTCTACAAACAAAAGCTTAATATTGTGATGGATATGGAAAACCCATTTATAGAGGGATCTGCAAACGTTTTAACAAAGATGTCACGTTAACACTTGCTTGTAGTATTCTGGTTCACAAGACAATACAAGATAAATACTGTATATTGAGTGTTTAATCTCCTCTCCATACTTTCCTCTCTTAGTTCTTTGGTCAATTGGACCAGTGCGACTCCAGACGCGCAGGCCCTTTACTCCCACCTAGCTTTTTTTTTTCATGGAGATTAAATCGTTCATTGTGTGGGCAATTTTCTTATAAACATACATAATGCAACTTGGACCCTTTTACATAAATGGCTGTTTAGTGAAATATTTATGTGTTATTGTTGCATTCTCTCCTGGGTTTCGACAAAATGGAACCAGCACCGAAACAGAAAGGTGCAGATGTCGGTGGAAAAATGCATTTACTTTGAAATGAATGGATTTTAGTGTAGTTATTACTCTTGCTGCTCTAAGCATTGCTTTGCTTACGAAAGAAAGACGTTTGATGTGAATTGTACTAAAGCAAATGAGGTAATTTGCCTGATATCCCTGTGTTTGTTGAATCTCCAAGTTCATTCAATTTAATTTAATTTATAAAATACAACACTTGTCCAGTTTAGGACAAGGTTTTCACTTTTCCTTGAGTTATACAAAGCTACATAATCGACTCATTACTGTAGTTCAGTGGTTCCCAAAGTGGCGTCTGGGGACCACTAGAGGGGCTGTGAAGAACTGCAGGGGAGACCCCCCAAAGGAATTTTATTTTAATTTGTTAAATTTAACTATTTTAAATCACTATGTCCTACAGTTATGCTATTTCTACTTTTATGTGTAATTTTATGTTGCAAAATATAAAAATTTGTTTTGAATTAGGGCTGAACGATTTATTGCATTTGCAATTTTATCGCGATATTACACAAAGCGATTTGCAAATCAGAGGTATGTGGTTATTAAGGAAAAAAAACAAAAAAAATAGTAAGTCTCTAGCCCATTCCTGTCAGGAGTTATGACATTTTAAAGAAATAAAATGCCACTAGGGGGCAGCCAAGATTTCTTTTTTAAAGGAAGTAATTCTACACCTGTCCAGCAGAGGGCGCTGACACTGTCTCATGGCCATACCGCCTTTGCGCTGCCTGATCCTGCCAGATTTCTGTAGTAAGCCGCGTAACTATGAAGGGGCCTAACCTGGGCAATAGACCTTTCTCAGTCATGTTTGTTGGCATTCTGCTGATTTGCTCCACCTGCTGCATGTTATTAGCTGTTCTTTACAATGGTGTTACTGGTCTTGACGCTCTCCAAGACGGTTCAGCACTTGAGTGGTCAGGTCAGACAACTATATCTGAACAAATGCTTGTTTGTTGGAGCTCAGGACCCGTCATGTGACTTTTGCTGCCCACCAATGGTCAGAGCATAGAGATATACAATGTTTTGATTTGAATTTCTTGTAGCAACCCATTGTTGCAACATAAGTTCCGCTAGCCGATGATGTCAGCTGAGAAAGGTCTATAGGCCTTGCCCTCCACCTGCCCTCCAACTGAAATGGAATTCTAGAACGTGAACGCAACCTATTGCTGGACCCAATTTGAAGGGGGCCCCACAAAAAAAAATCATTAGTCTCAATAAAAAATAAATTATAAAAGCACAGATGCAGCTAAAGGACGAGCTGAAAATATAATTTATTTTCTAAAATGCACATGAATGCAAAAAAATCACATCTGACTTAACTGCGGGACTTAAAAAAAAAAAAAAAAAAATTGAAAATTGAATCGAAACTCAATTTTTTTGTTTTATTGTTTTTTCCTTCTCTAAACTTGAATCGAAAAAAACTGCAATCTTAAATTTAAATATCAATATATATAATATAATATTTTGTTTTATTATTATTTGCGAACCGGAAGAGAGGAGAGACCTTGATTGCCGCTCTGGCAAGTTTGGCAAGAGTTTTTTTCCAGCCTGCTCTGCAGATTTAATATTATGTATATTTAATTAATAAATGTATGCACTCACACAAACCGTAGCCTTCCCCATCATTTAAAGCAGATGACTAAACCAGGTCTAGACCAGGTCTGAAACAGGTCTAAAACCTGGACTTGGCGCTGCACGTATGTCTGCCTGAGCAGTGCTTCAGTAGAGGACAGGC
>OMNZ01061426.1:5971-36712 GCA_900303255.1 Lesueurigobius sanzi | reverse complement strand
TGAGCGAAGCCTATCTGGATTCCGACACAAAAAGCAAACGGGTTATATAATTTACTAGAAAGATGTTGTATGTTCGTGGATGTTTGTGCCAGTAGTAAATCATGTGTGTCACTCCTCTCCTCTTTCCGCTGATGGACTCAACGTATCACTGCGCCCCCCCTTTGCCAAGAAACACAAGCTTCTTCAAGTTTCCCCTCGACACTGGCATTCAGCACAGCCCCATTCACCCAGAGTGTAGTGGCATGTGACACACTTCTCCCACAGGAAATGAGCCAGAATAATGTATACCACAATGTTCCCAACCTTCAACGTGTTATTAAATCAAGATCATGATGCAATTAGTTTCAAAATGTTATAGAACATTTATCAGTTGCAGACGTTTGGAGCATGTTTTTTAATTTATTGCAATTTTTTATTCGCTTCAAGATATATTGAGAGCAGTTTGTGATATAAACTGTGATTCATTGCATAATTTTGAAAAATCTTATCGCAAGATTTTAAATAAAAGTGGTGACGCCTACACTGGTGCACTTTTCAAAATATTTCACCAAATGTCAGATGAACATTTGGTATAACTTTTGGAAGTTTACCATTTCAATTATTTCGAGGTTAAGTATTGCCCTACCCAACTTTTTTATTTTGAAATGGGACAGCGCACATTAATCAACATTATACAATGTAAATGTGCCTGAGTTAGCTTAATTAAGCTAGTTTCGGTAGTCCCGTGGGCAGATGTTAAAGCCAGCCTAAAAAATAAACTAAATTAAAAACACACTTCAATTTACAAGTATACAATAAATTTGCAATAAATTGTATTCATGTTGTTTCATATTTTAATTATTTCAAGATGAATTAGTATTAAAAAAAACATTGAACTTCACAGGCTAATAATATGTAAATCATTTTAGTATAAAACTCAGTCGCCTCACAGGACTGCACAAACATCAAAACAGTGAAACAAGAATCAAATGTGATGTCTATACAAAATCCAATCCCAATTTTAATTTTAGCAAATCACAAAAACAGCAATCATTTAGGTAATATAGCCCTTTCAAACAACAAAAATCCTAATTAGTCTGGTCTAGTCTAATTATGTGCAATACTTGGCATTAGACATTAGTACAGACATGTTCTGAAATGTTTAGTCTCTGAAATAATGACTGCTAGTATGTGTTTAAAATGATTTTCACAAGACATTCTCTTTTGCACTCAATATAATGACATAGGAACAAATAAATGATCATTGTCATAGTTGTAGGCTCCAAAGAATAGCTGCGCACAGTGAGCACTTTGACAGCCAGCAGTCTAGTGACGGTGGTGGGGCTTAACACTTGCTGGCTCTCAAATGTCTGGTGGGCCAGGCAGTGCCAAGCCCCCACCCCAAACACTTGACCCCATGCTGACGTGGGCCCTTAGTTTTACATTTAGGGACACCGGCTCATTCCACTCTTAATACCACTGCTAGTGCGGAGAGAGAGAGGCCGGCCCCAGGGAAAGACTCTCGGAGGGCTCTCTCGCTTAATTACAGGAAGATCCTAAGCCTATTTCCATTTTTCCTCATTTGGACTATATTGGTTATCTTTTGGGAACACTTGCGGATAGAACTGGCTGCATTTCTTAGCTAAACTCTTTCCAGGGTCGTCGGCGGCTCCTCTTTAGTCCGTGTCTGGATGTGATATCTACACAACTGGAAGCCATGAGTTCAATGGGAATTAACCAGAGTGACCTGAAAGACGGCCACAACTCCAGCTTCGACCTCATCCAAAACCGGATCGAATCTTTGAGCACCAAGATGGACACGCTCATCGACATCCAGGAGAAGGTCTTGAATCGGCTGGACAGCATGGAGAGCACGGAGAAGACGGACGAGGAGAACGGCCCCCCGCCCAAAGTGGTGGACCAGCTGATGGGGCGAGAGGTGCGGGACATCTGCCAGGAGCTGAGCACCGTCATGTCCGAGGTCAACCAGCGCTCCGAGCAACAGGCCCAGAAGCTGGAGGGGATGGAGAAGCTGGTCCTGAGCATGCAGCAGGTCATCGGCTTCATCGGGGAAACCGTCAAGAGCTCCAGGGTCATGCAGCTGATGCTAAAGGGCAACGGGGCTCGCAAAGGAGCCAAAGTTAAGGACAATAAAGGCAAAGTGGTCAAGAAGAAAACCTCAACAGACGCAGTGACGAAGAAGGCAGATGCAAAGGTCAGTTGTTGATTGTCTGTGCATATGGAATAATCTTTGCAGCTTTTCTTCATTCATTTATTTATTTCTATGCATTTATTTGACAGGGTTGTACTATTTAAAGTTCATGTTGATGTCTACATCTCTAACGTTATGGCACATGTGACTATAACCTTGGTTCTTTTCGATAATGGCATGTCAAATATTGTATACTTTAGATTTCTGTTAGTGGCATACTTTTGATCCATGGAAGTTAGCAGTTTACTGTATTTATTTAAACTGCAGTATCACAACATGGATCGTGCTGCTGTAGCAAAATGCATGGTCCAGTATTATGCTTCTAGATTGTTTTATAATAACAAAGCCACTTGTAATTAGACAGTGAAATGGGTGAAATAGTATCTCTGGCATGAACCTAGCATAAACCGGTTTGGCTCTGCAGTAGCCGTACGTAACATTATTTGTTTTCTCATTTATCTTGGACTTCTCCATATCTTGAAACCAAGTTTCAAGTAGAGTTTTGCTGTTGAATTGTATTAGTTTTGCCTCACAGCTCGTGTCCAGACTTCGCTGCTCATCCATCAATCTCAGTCTCTTCAGTATCTGTGTCCGGTCAGTCCCGCTGACTGCGGATTTCCTAGATCTTATTGGGATCCCGTTGTTCTTGGCAGTAAAGATGAAAATGATCATAGCATCAAGATGACCATCAGAGATTCTCAGAATGTGTTCTGGCATCAGTTTAGATTCCCCACATCACGGCTTGAGCATGAAACACAGATTATTCCAACATGCTGATAGAAGCTAAAGTGACTAAGGCTGTGGGATTTCATTTGCTTCATAAGCTACCAGTAAATGTCAGTCATGCAGTCTAACCATAGAGCCGTATATTCTCAGATGTATAATGGCTGCCTCAATGGCCCGCACCGAGCACGAGAGGCTGCTGTGTGTGGGGTCAGGTGAAATGTGAGCGTTTGTGCAGAATGCTGTTTTGGGCACAGGCTGCACACACTGTTAGTGGTTTCAAAGGAATTAACCCCTACTCCACAGCGTCAGGTGTCACTCTTGTGCTGAGTCAGAACATCTCTCCCTACAGCCTCCCACTGACTCACTGCCGCTATGTTCCAATTTCTCCTCATCCGGGACACATGCATGTGTCACATATGCTGCTGAACACCTGTGGCCCATAACACATCAAACCTAAGGCCCAAAGACCACTGCTATTTTAGGGGTTGCCACAAGTAACTACTGTATTTTGCAGTAGATTTTTACACCAGTTGCACTGTGGCAGAGGGGCAGGGTGAGTGAAAAGTCTAAAGACACAGTAACTGTTGAGGTGAGATTTGAACTGGCAACTCTGAAGTTGAAGAATACTTGTGCCTGTCATCTCTGAGTAACGAAACACTGTCATGAATTAAGTAAATACTGAGTATGTGATTCACGCACTGTACTATTGTTCACTAAGTCATTGATGTTTCGGTGTTAAAACTGCTCACAGCAAGAATAGCTCTCCATAAAGTTTGTTAGGCTTCCCACAGACAGTGCTGTCAAAGCTGCTTTGATTTAGAGTACCTCGTATAATTCTGTATTTAAGTGTACTCTTTTAGACATTTTGGGCTGCAGTCCAAATGCATAAATCTTTTTATTTATGTGTTGTGATATTAGTTCCGTACCAAGAGTTGCTATGTGTCTTTATTAGCTCAAGTGACAGTGCCAGTGTCTGCACATGTTTTAAGGCTACCATTAGACCATTGGCCTTATGTAAAGGCCACTAAGTGGTGCTTGGTATGGGAGAATTATCTTCACTTGCAAAGCTGCGTCAGGGAATGCTGTCTGCAGGCCACTGTACACCTTCCCCTCAGTGCACTGACGTCATGTGACTTGGTTATCAGGTACTTGTGCTGATGTCACTCTGAAGTGGACTCTTCAATGAAGGGCACAAAGTCCACGGAGCCACTTCATGATAATAGGCATATTTCTGTAAGTCATGGGCTTAACACTGAGGCGACACAAAGCGCTGTGGAGTCCCCTCGTAAATGTCTGTGAATACTGTTATGTGCGTTAGGACTCTGTTCTTATCTCAATTTAGTCCTGTTTATTGTGGGTATAATCTGGGATTTAGGCAGAAGTCCCAGCAGTGCCAGGATGTATGACTGTGAGGTCGTGGCACAGATTTTATATGTTATATTAGTTGTTATAATTGTGCATTTGGGCTGTTTTTATTTCCGTACATTACAAATCGACAATGCTTCAGTGTAGCCTGTTATAACTGATCTGAGAACTCCATCTTTGTAAAGGTAGGGCCACAGCCTGGGTATACAGTCTGCACCAGCGTTTGTGCTCATGGAACCAAATAAACTCTTTGGAGAGATCATTATCATGGGAAACTTTGGCTGATTTGACTGATAGGCCATTCTGTTTTAATTGCACATCTCCGGACTCATATTTTATGCCTGGCGTACATTTGAATGATCACAGGGTTGCCTAACATTGGCGGCGGCTCGCGTGCGCCTCACATTACCGGGAATGCGTCTTGCCGTCAGAGTCTGCACGCCGCCACTAGAGGTGCCACATGCCCCTCTGCCAAGTCACCCTCCATCTCCCAATCGCACTGTTGTCACTGGGGAAACACTGCACTTAAAATATCACTCCCCCGCCCGCCCAACCTGAGTGCAAGACAGGTTTTTCCATCGCTGTTTGATCACACAGTGTTTAGTGAGAGTTCCTGGGTGGAGAAATTCGAACAACGGCGGACGCTTGCCTGTAATATTTTCCGCCCAGGGTCAGCGGCACATTCCTCAGCCCAGGGCAGCGAGCGATAAGCTATAAATTCTTAAGCGCTGCTGCTGCCTGTCCATCTACAGCCAATCACTAAAGGCATGCCCATTATACCAGCCTGTCTGTGTGTATGCTATAAACCTTGCTAACATGCCAGTCCTATAGTGTCTTCTCATTTTGTTGGGTCTCCTGAGCATGCATGTCATGTCTCTAATCTTGGGTTGATTCATGGTTTCATGTTTATGACCAAGCATTCATGTCTTTTTCATTCTGTCTGTTTCTTATTCAGTAACTGCCTTGTGTTGTTCAGAGGTGCAGTCGTTATTCATGTGTACTTTGAAGGAAAAAGTAAAAGTACATCAACGCACTGACTACAGAAGTGTTTCATTCATTAAAGGCAATGTGCCTGTTATTTTTTGCTAACAAATAATACAAACTCATTCTCACATTTCTAATATTCAAATTCTTCACAGGGAGTTTCCAAACATGCTTCACAACTTTCAGGGTCTAGCCAGCAAGTTCATGAAATTGATACTAATGTTTTATAATTAGATGCACACTACAAGAAAAATAAAATCAGGTATTGGCCCTTTAATTTATTATCAGTGTGCAAACCCTTTCATGTAAGATAACTCTACTGTTTTCTACATATCAGAGCTGCTGTACATTTGATCAGTGGTTCCATACTTCCATAGGAGAGGGGACCCCCTAGAGCAGCGGCTGCCAAATGGGGTCAGGACCCCCCAGGAGGACATGAGGACTGAGCTCAGGGTCCCAAGATGACTTCCAGATATAAAAAATACAAATGTTCATAGCTTATTTCATAGATTTCTTCATTAAAACACCGGATAGATTTGCAACTTGAGTTCAAATACCAAAGTAAACAACTTAAATACATGGATAGCATACATAATAGCATTACAACCAGGGTTTAAATGCTTTGATATTATCCATATAATTCATTTATTTTAATTGCAAGTTTGGCAACCGCTGCCCTAGAGCAGTGTTTCTCAAACTGGGGTTCTTCAGGTGGCACAAGGGTCATCTGCAATTTTAGATATATATATATATTTTTTGCAGTTATGCATTTAAGTTGAGTAATTTCCCCCCTCTCTTAATTTAGATATTATTTTTAATTACATTAAAACATTATTAAAACATTATTTTTGACAAATTTAGACCTATTTTAGGCCCAGTTTAGTCCTGATTTTATCCAGATCTAGGCCTGGTGGTACTTGGAAGGCCAAATCTTTAAAGAGGTGGTATTTAGTGTGAAAAACTTGATTGATTGGTCAGTGTCAGGTCAGCAACCATATGATGATCAGTTCAAACTAATCTGTTACACATGATTTGAAAAGAGGGCCCAAGCCAAACAGGAGAGCTTCAAATGAAAAAAGTGGACCACAGCTTTAGATGACACTTATAGCACTGTAAGTAAAAACAAAAACATTGGTATTCATACTTCATTAGCTGTACATCCCACCTAACTGTTCCATTTTCACATTTTTCCATCTTTTGTGAGTTCTCTTCATGTTTATCTGTGATTTTGCCATCCTGTGTGCCATTGTTATTGTGTGTGTGTAACCCACTAAGCGTTCCATCTTGTCTCTAATAGAAAACTACCTCTAATAAAGCCACTAAAGGGACTCAAGAGATAAGCGCTGCATGTGAGCGCAGTGCTGCACAGGCCTCACACAAGACAAAGCTCCATGGACCAAAGCATTTCCTCGCCTCACGCAAATGTGGATTCTTTGTACGTTCACTGTTTCTATCACCGTCATCACTGTTGTTGCGTGTGTGTTGTATGTTGTTGCTTCAGGCTGACTGCATCTGTCACGTAATCTTTATATTACATTATCAAATCAAGTTTTGGAGGCTGAGCTTAAAAATAATTGGATTTGAATTTTAGAAAATGTAGTTATTCCACTCACTTTTAGTGCATAAATGTTTTCATGGTTTGGGTGCTAAATGGCACATGTGAATGATTTGAAGACAAGTGAGATTTGGTCATTAAGGTGAAGCACTGCACACCGCAAAAACTCATATCTTGGTAAATCTAGAAAATGAGTTAAATTTTCTTGAAAGAAGTACATTTGTCCTTGGTTTGAGAAACTAATTTCAAGATACTTGTCAATGGGGCAAGTTTTTTACACTTGAATTAGGCAAAACACCAATAACAATCTTATTTTGTTTAATTTTGAGTGTGTTGAGGCTGTTTTTCTTAATTTTAGTGTTAAAATCTTGCCGGTGCCGCAAGTAAGAATCCCATTGAAAATCTCCAATTAATGGGATTTTTACATCAGCAGCCAAAGGGACTGGCGGTGTGTGGGACCGTGGTGCTCCATGGGAAACCTTTGGTGTAGAGATTACTGACATTATAGGTATATTTTCATGTGGAAATAAAGCCCTGTGCATGACATATTTCCTAAACTTAATCAAAATTATGACTAGATCTACAGTAGGTGTAATTTTATGAATATATTTCATTGACATATTAGGCCAAGGTCATGTTTATATAGCGCATTTAAAAACAGTACAGTAATGCTACATTCAATGGAACAATATAGGCATAAGACTACATTGGTTAAGAGCGTTCAAAGCTCAACATTTCAGATTAAGAATAAGACACATCAACAAATCCTTCTTCTGGGAAAAAAAAGTATACAACTGGAAAATGTGGTGCCACTTCTCAAAATACATTTTGAGTTACAAGTTCCCAATAAATCTATGGAGAAAAGTTGAGCTATAGTGATTTCTGAAAATAAACACAACTGCACAATGGATCAGCATTTTTTTTTTTCCAATCTTACAAGGGTATCTTTCTCCTTTAAATGATTATAGCTGATTTACCACATGTAACATTAGTGTTGCAAATCTGATATACTGTATAAATAAGGTTGCGCTGTGGCCTTTTACTACGTTTGTGAGGAATAAATTCTTTAACTGCTACTGCTAGTTAGCGCGCACTATCCATTTGGCACATGTGCAAATGCTTAGTCGATCAGGCTCTTAGACTCAAGTCCACAAAGACAGGTTTGAAGCTAATTTAGTATTTTATTTTCAGCTAAAAGAGGACAAAAACAAAGAAGGGACAGATAAACCCTCTCTGACCCCCAAAAGCCCCAAAGCACAGAAGAAAACCAAGCCTCCAGATACAGGTGCTGTATTTCCTCCACTGTTTGACAATTCCTTATTGCATGCAAGTATCTTTGCTCAGTACTATTTTAACATTTTCTTGCTTCTTCACAGACATCTCCTTAAAGAAACAGGTCTTGTTATTAGAAGAGGTGCAAAAACTCAACAATGAGAACAGTGAGAAGACGAGTATAAAGCCATGCCAGGCCCAGGTGGTAGATGATGTTTCCACCGTGGTGTACTACCTGCCGGACGACTCCAAATTGAAGCAGGAGCCGGAGGAAAGCCTAGAGGAGCAGCGTGAGGAAAGGGTCGCTGTAGAGGAGGAGAAAAAGGAGGAGGAGGAGGAGCAGCAGCAGCAGCAGCAGCAAGTGTCTGAAGAACAGAAGACAAGTGAAGAGTGCACAGCTGAACCACTATCCACCAGGTAAACTCACATCTTATGTATGGACTGTAGGTAGTAACGGATCAACTGATCAACTTTTTTTTGTTCAAAGAGAATATTTAAAGAATAATGGAAGGGTATTTGTTAGTATTTTGGAAGTGCTAATAATGCATTTTAATGGACTCTATACTTCTAAAGTAACAAAAAGGAGTAAAGGCTCCCATGAAGCAAATCATGCATACCTGTCAAGTTTTGGATCTGAAAATAACAGAAAAAATAGACTACCCTATCTTTACTCCACATCAACTCAAGCTCAGCAGGTTGAGCCTGGTTAGTACCAGGATGGAAGTGTAGGAATCCCAGGTACTTTGGGTGATGTGTGTCAGTGGTTGGCTGTGTTCGGAGTCTTGCTTACATTGTCAACTCCAAGGCAGGTGTAGCTATGTACCACCACCAAGTATGGGGAATAACAAAGGATCAAACCTTAAAGCAGGGGAGTAAAACTCATTTTTGGTTGTGGGCCGAGATCCACCTATGATGGCGGCTCACGGGCCACATACTGTATATTGTAAACAGGAAAATACTATTGACAACACATTTTTTTAAATAAATGAATAACAATAATCAGCACTGTAATTATTCACCTCATTTGATCAACATTTTAAAATTGGTCAAAGCCCTACAGGACTGTAGCCTAATGAATAATAATGGCTTAAACCTGTATGGCAAGCCTGTTTCACCGGGGCCATGGTTAGGAATAATAAAGTGAAAATATATTTATGTTCGGGGTGTGGTATCCTCGCCCAGGAAATTTTGAATTACACAGATGTAATTTACTGCAATCTGGTGTAGTTAGATGACCATATTCAATTTTAATCAGTCTTATTACTCAATGATAATAAAACAATAAAAGCACAACTTTTACCAGTAACAAAACACCTTCTGTTTTTGTAGCTTTTACAATAATTATAAAAATAATTACTGTACTTATTGGTTTTACATAGTGCTTTTCTGGACACTCAGACACTTTACATTCATTTACTCCACACTTGGTGGTGGCAAGTTACTATTGTAGCCACAGCTGACCCGGGCTAGACTGATGGAACTGAGGCTGCCAATCTGTGCAATCGGCCCCTCCGACCACCACCAACACTCACTCACACCCACCCGCCCAGGCTTAATGGAATATCCCTGGCGGTTACCCTGCTTAGCTTCAGATCTTGACGGGATTGGGCAGAGCAAAGGCGGTATGGTCGTAAGACAGTGTCAGTGCCCTCTGCTGGACAGGTGTGGAATTCCTCCCATTTTGGCTCCCCTTAGTGACTGGATTGAGCATTTTGGTTATTTCTTTAACATTTCTTAACTCCTCACAGGGATGGACTAGAGACTTACTTTTTATTTAATTCATGCTCTACAAGTCATGCTCTCCGGTTTTTGCAGCTCTACAGATGCCACCAGTTTGCCACAGTCCTCAGAAGCTGAATCGGACCAGAATACAGCGGGTGATGAGCACACGGCTGCAGAAGACACAGAGAGCCAGGCAGAGGAGAGAGAAGACAGGCATGAGCACAACATGGCGACTGAAGGCTGGGCGGTGTTCAAGGCGGAGGGGGTGGAGATCACTCTGGACCTGAGGCAGATAGTGGAGGAGGAGAGGAGCGGCTTCAACGTGCCTGATTTCCCAACTGTGACAGACGTCAATGCAGAACGCTTCTTCATCGGTTTGTTCTGGGGTGTACAATCCTGTATTTATTCAACTACAGTGTTGGGAACGTTACTTTAAAAAAGTAATTAGTTATAGTTACTCACTACTTGTTCCAAAAAGTAACTGAGTTAGTAACTGAATTACTCTATAATAAAAGTAACTCGTTACCAGAGAAAGTAACTATTTGCGTTTTTAAAAAATAGATTTTTTTTTTTTTTAGCAGTTTTCACAAGTTCGTTGAAATGAGTAGAACAGACAGGTGTTTTTACATGACTTTTTATATTCATGTTTTAATCATTGTTACGGGCTAAAATGGAAGCAAAATATAATAATAAATGTAGGCCTAATGTTTCACAAAGCACTTAGTCTAGAATTATTATAGAAATCCATTCATGTAGCATCCAACCTATGCATGGGAATTGGTAGCAATAAAAAGGGGAAAAGGAATCAGTGATGATGAGGCTATGATATTCCCAGACTGTTGTGTGGTGTCATTGACTGTAATAATCAAGGACATGTTGATTATGGCCTTCTTCTAATGCCACAGCCCTGTATAAACCAGCTTCATACAGGCCTACATGAGAGCTGCTCTCCTCCGCTCTGCTGTGGACAGGGGGCGGAGCAGACACAGAGTCGGACACCGTCTACTTATGGCTTTGGCCACCGATTCGACGCATATCCTCAGCGCGACTCCAGACTGTGTAGCAAAGAAAGCACGCTTCTATTAACGGGCGAAGAATCATAGGGAAGAAAGAAAGGAAGCGATCTAAAGGCACGCAGGAGGTATTTTTTTATACAAATCCGCGATATGAGCCGAGGGAATCGAGAGGGGACCCGGTGACAGAGAGGCACCTGCCCCGCTGTGGCAAACAAGGCAGAGTGAGAAGAGACTCCGCCCCCTCTACTTCTTAGCCAATCATCACCAGCCCTGCTCTCTGGCTCGCCCCGCAGCTGAGCTGCTGATGTGTGGCTGTGAGCTGATAGAAGCCTGACACTGTGGCGCTTCATTCAACCGAATTGTAACGTGCCACTTTGCTTTCCCAGTAACGATAATGGCGTTGTAACGATGGCGAGAATAATTAAATAGATTATTCCGTTACTGAAAATGTAGTGCCGTTAGTAGCACCGTTATGCATTAACGCTGTTATTCCCAACACTGTTCAACTATAGCACAAAATTAGCAGACTAGATATCAGATATTTCAGTAACCCACTGTCGGCCTATGAAGCACAAATTATGCAGTTATTTATGGCCGTTACACATTATTTTAATTGGAAGGTTATGAAATGTACCTGGCAAGTATTTGGTATTGTCTTTCATTAAATTTACTCATCAAGTTACCACTTAGCTGAATTGCCTCCGTCATAGCTTTAAATGCATAGTAAATAAGTAAATATTCTGAAAGGTCTACAGGAAAAATGTATGGGAAAAAAAAAAAACTTTTATGGCTAAATCTGCCATTTTTGTTGCAAACAGGCAGCATTAAATAAAACACGCAGTTAAATAAATGAAAACATTACACAGGAAGAAAATGAATTGGGGAACAACTCCATGAACTACTGGGTCACTACTCGTAAATACATATAACCCACTGTACTCTCAAAATACTTAAGTGCAGAGGTTTCCAAACCTTTTTGGCTGCAAACCCCCAACATCGGTGCACACAAACATCCTGCATCTAATACTGCTTTAGCAACAAATTATTTTGATGTTTGGTTTGATCTCACAAAATATGGTGGCACGGTAGCACAGTGGTGCTCGTGCCTCACAGCTAGAAGGTCCGTGGTTCGTTCCCGGGCCAGGACAGGGCCTTTCTGTGTGGAGTTTGCATGTTCTCCTCTTGTCTGCATAGGTTTCCTCTGGGTGCTCCGGTTTCCCCTACCACTAAAAACATGTACAATAGGATCCCCTCTGGGGCCAGGACTCCCCTGAAAAATGGATTCTTAATCTCAGTGGGACTTTTCTGGTTAAATAAAGGTAAAAAAAAAAAAAAAAAACTACACACAAAAAAACATGGCATTTTCCATTTTGTTTCATCGCCCAGGGCCTGGTGATCCCCACTCTGGGAATCCCTGCTTTAATGAATGGCAACTTGAGGATTTGTTTACCCTAAATGGGAATTTTATGCATACCAAGATCTTATATTAATGATGAAAGCTGCACAAAGTCATCTCCAGTACATCCCAACGATTCTCTGTGGAGTTCAGATCTGGACTGGACAATGTCATGCTCCTGAACCACTCTTTCACAATTAGAGAATGAGAGCCCAGTGAATCCTGGCATTGTCATCTTGAAATATGCCCATGCCACCAGGAAAGAAGAAATCCATTGATTGAATAATGCCTAGGTCACAACCGGTCGTGTGGGCTCCTACGGCCTGTCTACAGGCAAATAACGCAAGAAACGCAGGGACAGCGCACGTCTGATGTACTGAAATCCAAGCCGCAGACTGCCTTAGACTGGCCGCAGAAGTTCTTTGTCATGTCAAACAAACTCCACGGGCGCTCACATTTTTGTCAGGTTGCAAGACAAACTCATGCGCATTGTACGTCTCCGTGCGTCATCTGTACAGACAGCGCATGTCATTGGTACGTGTCGGAAGACACTTTTTCCGCACTTGCGGACTTCCTATATGTGTCGTACACCGCACGCGCACCATCAGTGCGGCCGCCTCACTGTTTAGATGTCTGTGCGTCCTCCAAACATGTGCGTTAAGTCCATCTTGAGGTGCCCTTACGGCGAGAGTGCATCAGTCGCAAACTCCGATATATTGAAAGATGCCTTGAGATTTCTATTTATTTAATCTTCATGGGCTATAAAGCGCTTTTCATGCAAAGTGCAACTCAAAGCTGCAGGGCAGAGAGGGCAGAGAAAGCAGGAGCTGTTTCTACGCTTTTACGCACAGAGAAGGCTGCTTTTTCATCTTCCCGTTCTTCTCTGCGACTGTATTGTGCTTGTATTTTATGCATCCACGGCTTGGCGGTTCCAATTCTCCGCTGGCAGTCTGCCAATCAGGCCCGGGAACTATAGGCCTCATGCCTCACCTGCTCAGCCCGGCTGGGTTTTAATTTACACCATTGCGCCCTTTGTTCGTGTCTCCTGTATTGGGAGCTAGCCTTTTTGTGACTTTTGTTCGTTTTTTCGTTGATACACTTGTTAAGGTATATTATTAGTGCCTTTTCTGGTTAAATTGTGTTTCCTTAAAGGAGCTTTGTTAATTATGTTGTGTTAGTTGGAGTTAGTTATTTTGTGTTTATTTCAGTGGTTAATTCGTTTGTTTACTTTTTTTTTTTTTTGTTAATTGTAAATATGTTTCCCCCTTTTGGGACACTTTTTGTTTAATTCATCTACTTTAAAAAAAATTAGATTCCTCAATCAATTTATTATTGTTGTTTCTGTGTCTGAAATATAATGTAATCTGTGCGACATACCCACAGCGTTGGTAACACAACGTACAGATCGTGTGCTGTTCTTGCAACCTTCATAATAAGCCGCATGGAACCCACGGTCTGTGGGTTTGTTGCACGGTGTTCTTACAACAACATGCGTTGGCTGTAAGAATGAAGCAATAGCTGCACGTCTGAGCATCCTCCGGTGGTACGCACGCTCGACTCACAGGTTGTAAGTTGGTTGCGCAGTGATCTTACACCACAACAACATTCTCCACGAACAAAAAAGAAAAAAACGCAGCGATTTCGGAAAGGTCATAAATCGCACGGCCAAAAAGTCGTGCGTCCAGTTGTGACTGAGGCTTAACCTGGTCATTCAGGATGTTCACGTAATCAGCTGATCTCATTCTTTGGGCACATAGTGTTGCTGAACCTAAAACTCACCAACTGCAGCAACCGCACAACTATATCTAATCTACAATAGTTACCACTTAGCTGATTCACTTTGGCTGTGCCTTAAAGCTCTTAATATTCCACTCCACTGGGCTCCAAACTGACTTTGTATAGAATGGGAAACGGCTGGACAGGTAGAAGTTATATGGGTTGCAAAGCAAACTACAAGTTTATTGACAGAAATATTTACCCTGCTCCCCTCCGACTAAACAGGCCTGTACAACTTAATAACTTTGACGTCATTTGAATTGTCCTTTGCTCTTGTCCAGACACCACTCCTCCTCCTGCTGCACCATTCAACCACCGCATTATTGCTGCCAAACCCAACCAGATCATCAATTTCTACACAATCAACTGGCAGGAGGTGCTGGGCGGGTAAGCACTCCATCAATCACAGGTGTAGTGTGCATTTGTGACTTACATACACAAACTCTATCATCTTCATGGAAGGTGTGTTGATGGCTATACAGTAGTACACAACACATCATCAAAATCATCAAAGGGCTGTACTGACAGGAGGTCTTAGTTCTGTGGGAAGGTCATCATAGCGAGACATTTTAAATATAGTCAAACTGTTGTGTGTGTTCATATGAACAAGTAGAAAATCAAAGAAGAGTGAGCAGACTTTACATTCACTCCATTAAATGTTTTTTGTTTGTTGCCAATTCCTGATTTCCGAAATATCAGAAATATATCCGAAATTTCAACGTTTAGTCAAACTGAGCATGCGCATTCAAGAAAACCCGGATGGTGGGACAAAAACATGTCCGATAACAAGCCAAAGCGGCGAAAAGTGCCAGAAATGAAGAAGTATTTGCGGGGTCGAGGTATAACAGTCGAAAAATTTTGTAAAGTTGAATTGGAGAATCTGGTGGAAGAAGCGGTAGAGAGAAACGTGGAGCTGGAGCATAAGGAATACTCCCACGAAGGAAGCTGAGAAGGTCCTGATCAGGTTAGTCAATGTGACTGAATCACTAAGTTATCCGGTCATTCATTTAAACCACTATTTATTGGGTTTTGCTACGATCATACCATCTCTGTTGTGCAGTCTTAACTGTCCATTTGTAACAAGTAAATAGGCTAACGCTGGCTACGTGGGCTAGCGCTAGGCTACTATCAGCAGCTTATGTATAGTTGACAGTGACTGGTCTTTGAAAGGATCTGCACTTTCTGAAAACATAATTACAGGGAAAGAAGGACCTTAGGGGTGTTCCATGTATCGTTCAGGAAGAGTCAGAGCACTCTGGAGTAGCCATGTGCTTCTGGTGCATGAGAGTCAAGCCTTCGGATTAATATGATAGAACTGGAAAAGGGTTTACACGTCAATATGGCGGAATTAAGATGTGTCTACCAGAGTGAAAGTTATTAGCTCTGCATCTACTTGCTGATGTTATTTTGTTTTTTTACTACATGCTGGGAAGTGCTTCAAATGCATGTTTTTGTCCCACCATCCAGTTAGCTTGGGTCTGTGCGCATGCACAGTTCTACTAAACATTGAACGTGCACATATTTCGGAAATCAGGAATTATTACCCATTTGTTGATATGAATGAATGAATAATCTTTATTGTCATTGCAACAAGTACAACGAAAATGTTGTAGTCCAGTTGGTGTCTTCCAAAAAAATGTCAATAAATGTTAAAATGCAATTAATCCTTTAAAATGACACACAACATATACAGTAGGTATTGCTAAACTCAGATAAAGTATGCAGTTTGATGGCATAAATTCAAGTCCAATAATCTTGTAACTTAAAGATGCATTGTGGAACTTTTTTTTTTTTACCTTTTAATGACCCAGTGTCAAGGTTTTTTTTAAAAAATATCCACAATGCTAACCTGGCAGAAGCGAGATTGATATGTGTAGCTCTGAATAGAGTTCTACATGTTCTACACGGGAAATACTCCCCTGCAAACTGTCCATGAAAAGGAGGGACAATCAGTACAATACTTTGAGCTGATTGGGCCCCAGTTAGTACACGCCTTCCTAAATCCGGTTTCAGCCAATCATAGCAGCAAGTCATGTGACGTGTCACCTGCAGCAGGAAATGTAGTTGGGAGGAAAAGCACAAACATAATTTCCATCTACAAACGCACAAAGCGCTTCCCGTTGCTTTGTTTTTTATAAACGAGAAATGGTCAGTATTTCAGCTAAACTACAGTCAATTGCGGCATCTACGAAGTCCTCCGAGGTAGCCATGTTTGTTTTTGTCGGGGCTGACTGTTGTCATACCTACATATCCCGGCCCAAGCTACACAGCAGCATGTCATTGGTCCGAACCGCTGGTTGTTACGAGACACACCTATCAGTCGCCGTCTTTCAAGATGGATTTGTTGTGACAGTGTTAAATTGTCAACTGCAATATTTGGCATAGTTTTAGTCAAAGTAATATTTTTACCGACTAAAACTTAATTAAAAATAGTTGATGAGACTAAGCCTAAACTAAAATGTTCAGATATTATTTATATGAAAATGAGGCTCATATCTTTTACATTTACTGCAAAAGGAACAGGTCTGTGCTTTGTTCATGTGGGAGAATCTCCATGTAGCAAAGAATATCATTAAATATGTTGGAATACAATAATATCAATGTAAAGTTGAGTAGACAAAAAAAAACAAATACTGTAAATCTAAATTACATTTTCATCAAATGACAAGAACTAAATAAAAAATTGTTGCAAAAATGAACTCTGCTTGAACAATATAAAAAATGTACTTGTTCCAGTGCTTACAAATTGAATCACTACATGTTAGAACTTACACAATTGTTTTGCTCAATGACTTACGCTAATGCTAACCAAAACATTACTGACATACAGTACTTTTTGTCGATTCCTAATATTAGTTCAGTCTTACATAAAATACCACCAAATATTCTAATGCCCTGTTTATTGACTGCAGATCAAAGGCAGTGGGGGAATATTTCTCAGCTCTACAGAGCGTTTAATTGCGTAAGCCACCCCCCCTTTGCTCTTTTCCCCATCCCTCTGTCTCTCTCGCCCCCGCCCCACTCCTGCTCTCTCCCCTGGTTCATAACTTTAGAGTCATAGCGGTTATTTTTACCGGAGGACCGTACGGTATGTGAAACTGTATCCTCGGTGCCAGCTGGTAGCTAATCACTAAGTGTTAATCCATGGCTTCAAAGAGCAGACAGTGGCCCGGCTCACATTTAATGAAATAACAGATTAAGCGGGGTGCCATGTTCAAATTCACACAGATCGGTTTATCATTCGCCATGGGGAAAAACACAACACAAACCTCTCTGTGCACGACCATCGGCTGTGGGCTTCTAGTGGAGGTGAAGTGGGGTTAATAAATGGCCATGAGCTCGTAAAGAATCGGGGCGGGCTGCCTGCACAGTGTCCTGGACATGGGCCTAAAGATTATTAAGGATTGTACATCAAACCACACTACACTAGTGCTTCAAGGGAAATAAAATTAATAAAGCTATAGAACAATAAACATAAGCATATTAAAATACCATCCCATCATTATACTTTTATAAATAGTTAATAATATATGCAAATCTATATTATTAAACCAAGATTTTTACAGCTGCTTGATATTATTATAAAGTACCAAAAACTTATAAAGTGGGGTACCCCAATTGCTTGCATGGTGATTTTGGGGGTCATGGCCTGAAAAGTTTTCCAAATCCCGCTGCAACCATTTTGTATTAGGGGCACTATCAGTCGAACAACAAAAACACCGTCCCTCTTATAGGTTCTACTTCAATAGTTAATGATAACTTAAAATAAGTATATTCCTAGGGTAAACCTAGGTGACCAGAATAATAATTAAAAAAAAATACAACTTGAAACATCAGGGTCAATTCAGTATCTTAAAGTACGCTGTGTAACATTTTGGATTATATCGTTGCAAGCAATACAAAACATGCTCCTAATGACCCCCTTTCAGGTCCTCCTCGCAAACAAGATGTCACATGTCAAGGGGTTATCCTGCAAATAAATAAATAAATAATGACCAGCTAGACCCAGAAAATGCATTTTTGCAGTGGATAATCAAAGAATGGATTTGGATGAGGACCTAACCAATTTAAATCCCATATTTGGCTGCTTTTAGTCAACATCAGAATCAGAATAGAGTTTATTGCCATTGTCAACGAAGGTTTCACAGACTAGGAATTTTCTTTGGTGTACATGAAACATAAACTTGTAATAAAGACAAATAATAAACTATGGGAAAAAAATATTAAGTATATAACTATAAGGCATGCATAAAAATAGAATAAGATAAAAAAAAATCAAATAAAATAGTAACTTAACACAATACGAGTCAGCAGCATAGATGGTAAATGGTGAATTACAGATAAGCAACAAATGTGAGTGTGGACATACCATATAGTGCAAATATAGCAGTGCAAATGGAACAGGTTATTCAGTTTACATTAGACTGATACGTTATGAAGTGTTCATGGGTCTGATACAGAGTTATTGAATGTTATTGAGTGTTCATGAGCCTAATAGCGAAGGGAAAGGATCTGTTTTTGTGACGGGAGGTTCGAAGGGACTGGTGCAGTGTGATCCCGCGACCCGGCAACACATAAGCGGAAGAAGATGGATGGATGGAAAAAACATGTGGAATAAAATAAACGCTTGTATTTTATTCTATTTATTGGGTGAAATGTTACGCAGTGTATCTTTAAGTAAACTGGAAGTGCTTTGAAAAGTAAATTGAAGCACTGTCAGGGGAATGGTTCCTGTCATCCTGTAATCTCATGGAGAACAGCACAAACAGCATGAGATAAATTCAGTTTAATTCGATTCAATCATCTTCATCGTCAACTCTTCTGCACGTGCAGCACAAACAGAGAATCAAATGTTTGCTTCTTTCAAACCATTGATGGATAAATACAATAATAGTACACAATGGGGGCAGTGAAATGTTTCACCATCCTCAACTGATGTTAATATAATAATTAGGGGAGGATAATCATGTTCTGTTTTCAATAGAACTCAAAGCAAAAATTGTTTATCAAAATATCTGCATCCACACATAACAAGATGATGTTTTTGTTGTTTCATTTCAGTGGTCGTTTTGGCCAGGTGCACAAGTGTGTTGAAAACTCCTCCGGACTCACCCTGGCGGCGAAGGTCATCAAAGCCAGGAGCCAGAAAGAGAAGGTACAGCATCTCATTCCTATTTATATCATTTTACTGGGAGACATGCCACATGATATAAAAAGCAGGGACTGTTTGCTAGAGCACATTCAGACTAGTCCACTACAAGGCCACTGACCAGGAGCAGAAGCCTAAGAATACTTGTCACCTAGGTGACAAATAGTTGACCTAGTAGGAGATGCATTGTCTGATCGGGGGGACAGCTGACCTATGTGCCTTTTGTCTTGTTTTTGTGTGTCCATATTTGTCCGCACCTGTCTGTTGGCTCGTTCCTCTGTTTGTCTGTCCATCCTCCTGTCCCCCCTGACGTCCCCCCTCATACCCCTCTGATGCCTCTGTCCGTGTGTCTGTCTGTGCCTGTCTTTGGTAGGCGGTGGTGAAGAATGAGATCCAGGTCATGAATAATCTGGACCATGCCAACCTCATCCAGCTCTACGCAGCTTATGAGTCAAGGAATGACATCATCCTTGTACTTGAATAGTACGCACCTTCTTTTATCAACATTTTATGAATAGTTTTAACACTGTGTAGGCGCATATCATCACCACACATATAGTAAAGTCTAATCACTTTAGATGAAATCCAGAATATTTACATTTATTTAGGTGTGATTGTCGATTGGCTGTATAGAGGATATTGACTGTTGGTGTGTCTTGTCACCCCAGCGTCGGAGGCGGGGAGCTCTTTGACAGGATCATTGATGAGAACTATAAGCTGACAGAGCTGGACGCTGTGGTGTTCATCAGACAGATCTGTGATGGTCTGAAGCACATGCACAAAATGTACATCCTGCACCTGGACCTGAAGGTGACTACTCTGAGTAGACCAGTGGTTCCCAACCCTTAATGCTCAGGGTAAGGTATACATTATTATCACTATATTTGAGGGAGCAGTGCCCTCAGATACGTCTCCAGGTCTATTCAATCATATGGAGTCCAAGACTCTGTTCCGGCCACGAACAACGAACAACTGCATTTCAATAAAATAGTCAATTATACAGCACTCACCACTCACCACACACACTACTATTTAATTTATTTCCATCCAGTGTTTCATTATTCACCAAGATATTGATGATGAAGAATGTGACTGCTGCACAAAGCCATCTCCAGCAAATCCCAATGATTCTCAGTGGAGTTAAGATCTGGACAATCCATCTCATGCTCCTGAACCACTCTTTCACAATGTGAGCCCAATGAATCCTGGCATTGTCATCTTTGATCCGTCCCATCAGGAAAGAAAAAATCCCCGATGGAATAACCTAGTCATTCAGGATGTTCACATAATCAACTGATCTCATTCTTTGGACACATAGTGTTATTGAACCTAAAACTGACCAATAGCAGCATCCACAAATATATTTGCTAACTTTTTGGCTGTGCATCAAACACACACTAAAATGCCTTCCCTTCACCTTAATTCCATCACACATTGGACCCTGTGAAACTTACTGGTTGGGAATCACTGGAGTTGACAACATAATGTTTAGTTTGTCTAATGCTGTGGTTTTGTTGTGAATTCTAGCCAGAGAACATCCTGTGCGTCAGCAGAGTGACTAATAAAGTCAAGATTATTGACTTTGGACTAGCAAGGATGTAAGTAACTGTTAAAACTATTGGCTATTAGCCGCTTTGCATTGATTCACTAACACTTTTAGAAGCTGGGATTCAGTCTGGACTTTAAAGTAGAAGTCTGTAAGATTGCAAAATGAGGAGAAAGAGAGAGAAATGTTTAAAGTAAACAATCTAGCTCCCTTCCCCTCCTGATTGGACCAGAAAGCCCCTCATTGTTCCCTGTGGTGAAGACGCCTTGCTTACCTTGCCTAGGTCAATTTGTAGTTTTGTTTTAATCTCACATAAAACGTTCCATAATGCACAATTAAACTAAAGTATATACTGTACTGTTCACTTTGTATCATAGAAAACCATTTTTCTTTTTTTTCCTTTTTTTAGCAGCATTAATGATAGTGTGTACATTAATAAACCAGTACTAAATGCTATTTCTAATTTCTAAATTCACCATTTAATTTGGACAATCTCAATTGACCCTGACCAGATACAAACCAAGAGAGAAGCTCCAGGTGAATTTCGGCACTCCGGAGTTTCTCGCTCCAGAAGTGATCAACTATGAATTTGTCTCGTTCAACACTGACATGTGGAGCCTGGGCGTCATCACCTACATGCTGTGAGTAAACCTAGCGCCGTATACCGTGTACTGTAAAGACGTATACACACATAGTCAGAAGAGCTCATGGACATCTCCCCTTCAGCCTGAGCGGCCTCTGCCCTTTCCTCGGCGACACAGACAATGAAACCCTGAACAACATTCTGGCCTGTAAGTGGAACTTCGAGGAGCAGGAGTTTACGGACACCTCAGACCAGGCCAAAGACTTCATTTCCAGACTGCTCATTGTCAACAAGAGGTACCGTTTTTATTCCGTTGTGAAAATACCGCTGGCCAAAAATGTACTGTAAAGTTTTCTTTCTCGTGTGTTGTACAGTTGGAGAATGACGGCAGGCGAAGCTTTGAGACATCCCTGGCTTTCTGACCCTGTGCTCCACCACACCCTTAATTCAAAGGTTTGAAAATGACTCAACAATTAGAAAAAAATGTGAATTATTTTCTTACACTACCACTGTTCTTTCCCCCCCCACAGAAAACCCATTGTAAATCACGGAGATCGTCTTGTGTGCCTGATTTACATAGTTGAGGTTGGTATAAGTGATTTGGCCACTAGAGGGTGCTATTGACCTGGTTTTTAAACTGTATTTTGAACCAGCGCTTGTCAGTGTTAATTTCTCCCACTAAAGATTTTGTCAAAGTAATATTTTTGCTGATTGAAATTAAAAGCTGTTAATGAGACTTAAACTATGACTAAAATGTCCAGATATTTTTGTCAAATCATAAAAAACAAATCAAAAATCAAAAGGAGGGAATAAAATCATATGAACTTCTGTGACACTGTTTGGTGCAAATGTGTGAAACTGATTTGCACCAGATTTAGCTAAGTAGTTATTTTCCATCTGCAGTCCCTGGGCAGGTGAGTACACAGAAACATTACAATTATAATCTACAAATAAAATCTACAATAGATTCACTAATCACTATATAAGACACATTAAATGTTTTTTCTAAAAGCGTATACAAAAAACTAAACATTCCCTACAATTTACAATAGAATTCCTCAATGCTGACATGGTTGATGATCTAAAATGTACTTTTTCAAGTTTCGAGTAAAACTATTAAGATCTACAGACAATTTCAGACTGTCTGGGAGCTACATCGCCTAAACTAGACCAAAACTAAAACAAATTATTTGACTAAATTGACTAAAACTAAATGACATTTTTGTTAAAAGACTAAATCTAAATCTAAATAAACTAACACTGGCGCTTGTGTTTGTATTCCAGAACTGGACACTGGTGTGAACCGTGCTGTGGCTAGTTGGACCAACCCTCCTGTCCATGTTGTTACCCAGAATTCAATCTGTGACGCGGGCTAATACTATGTAACTGTCTACTCTCATTGGGCTTATACAGAAGGATTTTTTCTTATAAAATGTAATTGCTATCCCTTAGTTCATGCCCCCTGTCTCACGTCAGATATTATCATCCACTGTAAATGGCTTTTTGTGTGTGGTCTGACATTTTACTTTGCACGCTAGTATTCATTTCACAATAAGGCTCTTAAGTAAATCAAAGTATTTACTCCCTATGGGCTGTTCAAGATGTTGCTCAAAGATAACACCTTAACCAGAAGAAAGCTAAAAAATGTTGATAATTTTAACAAGATGAAGCTAGTCTGATTGCCCGTGTAAGAGCTGTGGTAAAATGTCTTTACTTAGTCTTGCTTCCTGTGCGTTGAAACCATCATCAGTTTTATTTATGGTGTTGGTGTCATAAGTTTAGCATGTGCACTTTATAATGATTCTGTTATGAAACTCCTGTAGTCCTGCCTTGTCCAAGTACAAGTACATTCTCAAATACATGTCTTATCATAGATATCTGCTGCATGTTCAATGAACTGTGACACAGTGCCTTCACTTTTGTAACTTTTATAAACCAGTACTGTACGCTTGAGTTTATTTATGTTCATGTAGATGCTGTTTGTCTAATGTTTAAGTGCCTTCTGTGAAGGTCTAGTCGTACTACACTACCTACCTATAGCCTGACTGCTTTAGTATCCTAACATTGATGATCGTGTTAGCCCTATGTGGCGTATTGTTGAATACAGAGTGTTCACTGGGTGTTAACACGTGCAGCATGTGTCTTTGAAGTGTGTACACTTACATAAAGTGCAACTGTCTTAAATATCAGCCGCTTTGTCTTTTCTTCATAGTGCTGTCAATCCATTCATTATTTTAATCACATTAATCACACTTTTCAAATTGTTACTATTGATTAATTATTTACATTTCCCAGGAATAAAACACGCTAATTTGAAGTAAGCTAATAACTTTTTCAGCTTATTAGGTTGATTTAATGCTTATTCAACAACAGTTTGTGGAAAATTCTAGTATAAATAACAAATTAAATGTATTTTTGGGTCGTGGCTTGTCGTTCAATGGTGAGGTCCCAAAGACATACCAGAGAAACTCTGCCTCAAATGAATTAACACCACTTCCTTTAGAGTTTGTTCGGTCAAAACATGTGTGATTATTTTGCAATGAATCCATGATTAATGCATTCATTATTTTTTGATTAACCGTGAGTTAAAGCGTTAACTTTGACAGCCCTAGTTTTCTGTCACTGCCACAGGACGACACGCTGTGTATTACATTCTCTGGAGTATTTTTTCTTTGCAGTAGGTTTTTGACAGTATTTAATGCACAAAAAAGTATTTAAGCCACACACACACAAAAAAAATCATCCCTTCTACGTAGTTATTTTATGGCCCATTCCCAACAAAAGTATAAGTTTGTTTTCTCTTGTATTCTCCTCATCATCATTGACCAATTTATTTTTCATGTTTTCATGAAGAAAACTTTTTTTTTATTCCTGAAAACAAATTTGATAACATTTGAAGACAACATCCTCCACAAAATAATACTCTAAACTATATAAATAAATCAGCAATATAGGATTTTAAAAAGGCATGCAGGTCAAACTATTCCTAATGCTAAACTCCACAGAAATAATATGAAATACAATAACTTTCAAGATTAGCAATACATTTGTAAAATAAAATAAAAAATCATCAGTTATAAAACATTTACAAAGCTTTCCTAATCTTTTGGTAATCATCGTAATTAATTATTTTTTTAATTAATAACCAATGCTTTACAAACATGTTATGCTTAATAGGATGCATTTATTATTTGTTATGCAGTTATTACATGTTATTATATGTTTCAAAGGAGCAAATAGAGCTTGGGATTGCAAAGGTTTATGGAGTGTCTGCTTCATTCCATTCCACATCAATAAGATTTTTTTAATGTGAAATACCAGAGTTATCGTACCATAAAAACATTTGGAGACTATTGCGTATGTAGATGTATTTAACACAAGTAGCACAAGTATGTCCACAGTGCTTTTCTCTCTCCTTTTTCCATTGTTTTTTGGGAGACACCCCATAGATTTCGACAGTACCATTCAATTAATAACATTTGATCCCAAACTATTTACAGTGCGAGACCAGGACTTTCTGCTTTAAGTATATTTAGCACATTTTAATTCCGGAGCCTCTGAGAAAACCCCCCAAAGTTGACCACCGCCAAGGCCAAGTCATTACATTAACTCAAAGTGCACAGTAGCCTTTTGACTCTGCGCTCCCAGACGTTGTCCACAAATATTTTCTCTGAGAATCCCCTATTCTGAGCTATAGGCCCTGTTTAACTCCGAGCCGACAAACACATGTTGGAAGAAGATGAAAGCCGCGCGAGTTTCGGAGGGAGGTGCGCGCGATACGGCCAGTCCACCTGACCAAATAAACTACGTGTGTGGGATGTTCACCGAAATATAGGGGATTTTTATCAAGGTCACGTGAAGGGCAAAATAATCTCGAGTAATCGCAGTTGTAAATCACACAGCCTTGTCGTGTCTAACATTATGCAACATTTCCACAAAGTACACGCTCGCTCGGAGAACGTTCTGCCCATGTACAGACACTGAGGTCCCGTTTGACACCAGGGTTAACGCGGGATAAGTGTAGACTGGATATGGAAATACCAGGAATGCAGCGGAACCTAGCAATTCTGGTAATTTACATGTAGTAGTTAGATGTGGAGTTGTGTGGCAGAATAATTTACTGTTATGGGTCAAAATTATTTCATTTTGATTTATGTGACGGTGTAAAGAATGTCAACGAAGATGAATGAGGGGAAGAAACGCATTGTGGAGAAGACAGAAACAGCATGAAATATGATAGATATAATATCATTGAAATGCTAAGACTTGCCACACTGTCTGCTGCAAACTAGTATTGCAAAGCACAATTTAGATAGATTTATGTTGTCTATCCATCTTTTATTTATTTATTGTTGATTATGGTCTGGGTCGGAGGCATCAGTCTAAGCAAAGATACACACACTGAAAGCTGCCTTGCCCTGCACACTTCATTTACTGTAACTCCACATATAACGAACAATTGTCCCATGACAAAATGGAAGTGGTCCGAGGCACTACTGAATTAATAGTCCTTTTTTTCAAAAGGGACAATACCAACGCGTTTGGACCTGTCCCAGGTCTTCATCAGGGCAAACAGTGTTTGAAATGCCACGTAACATTTGACCATCCTTTAGATCTTCTTCTTCTCCTCCACTCGTTTTATTTAGTTAACACATCTTCCAGAAGAGGTGCACAAAGTTTCTTTATTGGTGGGTCGAGACTAAGGGTCTCGAGACTAAGGGTCTCGACCCACCAATACTACTTGCTACTACTTGCTCTACTACTTGTGACGGGGGCGCAAGTAGTAGAGCGGGTCGTCTTGTAATCGGAGGGTTAGCGGTTCGATCCCCGCAAGCGCACACTGTCATTGTGTCCTTGGGCAAGACACTTCACCCACCTTGCCTCCAGTGTCTGCATACACTGGTGTATGAATGAGAGTGTGAATGGGTGAGTGGTTCCTTGATGTAAAGCGCTTTGAGTGCCTAAAGCAGGTAGAAAAGCGCTATATAAATGTGAATAAAAAAAAAAAAAAGGGGCATTAGCTAATACGAGCGTTCGCAATGTTGTCGCGTTCAGGGCTTTGGTAGGCACCATGAACATATAAAAAAAATTTAAATATCCCCGGCCTGGAGGATTAACCTATTGTGCATGTTTTGGGGTGATGGGGTAATCCATCCAGACACATCCAGAGGAAAAACACACAAACTCCACACAGAAAGGCCCGCATGGGCCAGGATTCGTACCCAGGATCTTCTTGCTGTGAGGCAAGAGCGGTATCCACTCTGCCACCGTACAGTGCTCGCTTGTGTGGCTACAATTACCAATGTGTCAACCAACCTACTGTATGTGACAACCAGTCCTGGTCTCCCCTACAAAAATCTTCACCGTAATCCTTAAGTTTTGATGGCAGCCTGTCCAAGCCTTCAGCACACTGTACTATAGTTAGGTCAGTTTTCTGCTCTCTTTATTATTGGAGACAATAACCGAACAAACGATCATCTGCATATTTGTCATACAAAGCCATATAGGCCTCTGCTCCGATAAGGCTAATATAAAAATGACACGTGCATGTGTTTGAGATAAAATAAAACCTTCACAGCACAATATAACTGCTCGAAACTGAGTGGATTTTCCGATCACGGCTGACAGCTCGGTTTAGTCTGCTATTTGTTTATTTTCACACATCATTTCATCAGATGCAAGAAGGTTTCATGTCTTGCAGAGGTTCACACTGAGTTCATACATTCCTCCATTACAAACAGAAGAATGGAAAGGCACTAATAGCCTTCACCGCGAACATGCCAGCCATTTGCCCATGCAGGTGATTCCAGTTTGGTACATTTTAGCAGAGCCTCTGGGATCGAAGCAGAACTTTGTAGCTACGAAGTGTTCGCTCCCAGGCCCAGGGTGGAATTACGCCGGTGAGAAATTCAATTATAGAAAAGCAGAAAGCCCCCGCCTCACCTCCGCGTCCCCTCCACGTCTCCAGGGGCGATACGGAGGAGCCAAACCAAAACCAGATGGACTTATTGGGCCTAAAGATAACAAATAGTGCCTGTCAGTTAGAGACCACCGCAGCTAAGGCGCTAACTGGAAACAAGCCTACTGACATGTCTTCATCTGTGCTCTGATGTTAAGCCGAAAAGACAGCGGTTCATGGAGAGGAAGAATGGCAAGAAGGAGACCAAGAAGAACTGAACAACAATAGGGTTTTGGATTGAATGTTACAAATTCAATATTAGGGATAACTTTAGCAAAGAGCCATGAAAACGCACTGCTAGCTCGTGATTTCATTTTATCCCATTACAGATGCTAATTTTTAACATTAAGCAGCTTTTCGGTCTTCAGTGTGATTTTTACAAGTTATTTTTCATGTCTTCATGCGGTTCTCTGAGTGGTTAATCTGCCTGTCAATCACACCCATCAGAATGCACATCGGGTAGACAAACATACTAGTCATATACTGTAAATAAGAGGAAAAGACAGGAATCCAAGAAAAGGCAGATTCAAAGCTCCAAAGAGAAAATGTTAAAATAGACTTCATCAGGCAGACTGCATTATGGAAAAAAAAAACCTGTATACATTTGTATGTAGAAATGTCCCCATATTTGCTATAGTTTGGTGATATATTAAGTCATTTTGAATTGCAATTACCTGACAAGTTATCATGCCTGGCCTTTATTCTTGCAAAGGCATTTTAATACAGGCACATAAAACTGTAAACAAATGACATAAAATGTAGAAGAATATAGCGGTTATGCTTGATAAGACAATCATTTGTTCAGTGATTGCACAAAGGTGTATTTGTGAAAAGGTATCTATAAAGGTAAAGGTAAAAGTTTGATTGATTGATAGAATTAGATGTCACTTCAAAATTAAGACATAAAGGTTGATTGTAAAAGATGCACGATATTAAAAGGATGTATTCATGTACACTCAACTTTGTATGCAGGTTAAAGGTTATAGCCTATAATAGCCTATGCCTCGTACTAGATTTCAGAGAGAGATCAAAAGTAGACATCTATAGACTATAATATGGATGGATAGTTCCAGGCTTTATTTTTAAAAAACGATAACTAGTTACTACAAAAAGAGACAATAAAGAGCTAGATGGGGCATAGATGCCTCATAGCTCCGACACAAGTTAGTAACATGGTTTGTGTTTTGTATTGAGGCCATTTTGGGTAAGGAGTGGACGACATTTCAGGACTGCAGTGTATTAATACTCCCACCATCCATGGGCCCCATTAGAACACAACAGAGAGTGGACATTCTCTCAGCCTCCCGTAGATCCTCTCTCCACTTACAAAGGACAGAAAGTGTCCTTTGTAAGTGGAGTTTCCTGCGCGTAATTAAAAATATCAAGCCCCGAGCTCAGAGAGAAGCGCTGATGTGATTCCCATCTCATGTTGGCGGTCCAGGGATGGTTTGTCCAAACAGGAGGAGCGCTCTCGGTCTCTGGGAGGTCCAAAGAGAGGCATACTCCGGGCTGAAGCAGGCAGGTGGTTCTGATTTAAGGAGAGCACATTTACGTTCACTTAACGGTACACATGTCCAGTGATGGCAGCATGCTGAGAGAATGATTTGTTTTTAACTGTGTAGTTATATGCTACCAGCTATAATCCTGTTACAGTGTTCTCACATATGGGTCTCTGGTCTTCTGGAGAAAAGATAAAGACAGAAACAGGTGAAGCCATTTTGTGGAACAAAAATAAGCCATATTCAAAGATGGACTGTGGTTTTTACTTTCTGGTGACATCTTGTGGATGACTTCCAAATCGCAAAATCAGAAAAAGGTGAGTTTGAAGGAGTCCATAAATATAATAGTTGCTTTTTCTTTTGAAAGTGTTAAAAGGGCACATTCATAATGAACTCATGATGAACTAATGATGAGTTTGATTTTGTTAGTAAGTTCATACAAAGTTTGTGATTTCCCCAGTCTGTCTTCTGCTCAAATAATTCATCATGATCATGATTAATTAGTCATGATCATTAATTCATTCATTGTGTTAATTCATGAGTATTTCATCATGAAAAGTAATGAACTCACGTTGATTCATGATGAATTAATTCATTAAGAATTATGCATAAATTCATATGTACCCTTATTATAAAGTGTGTGCGACAGTGGCGCAGATGGTAGAGCGAGTCGTGATCGTGGTAGAGCGGGGGTTCGAATCCCAGCTCCTGCAGCTGCAGACTGTCGTTGTGTCCTTGGGCAAGACACTTCACCCACAACCCGTATGAATGTTGTGTGAGAGTGATTGGTTGGTGGTGGTCAGAAGGGCAGATGAAATTGGCAGCCTCGCTTCTGTCAGTCTACCCCTGGGCAGCTGTGGCTACAATAGTAGCTTACCATCACCAAGTATGGAGTGAAAGAACAATGCCATGTAAAGCGTCTTTGAGTGTCCAGAAAAGTGCTATATAAAACCGATGTATTATTATTATTTACTTTTTCCATAGACATTTCAACCGAAAAACATCAAATGTTTAGATTTATGACAAAAGTTAATCAAATATGGTAACTCATAACTATAGCGTGATTATTCTAAATCAGTTTCTCAAACTTTTTCAGACCAAGGACCACTTTCTGCTCCAAATTTTTTTCGAGGACCACCGAACACAGTAACTCGCCCCCACACAGGGCACGCCAAAAATACTTCAATATTGTCAAAGAAATTAAATGATATTATGATCATGCGTTAATACATTTAGGCCTACATAAAATTTACCTGATTTCAAATGCAAAGCCTGACAATGTGATCAATAAAAATGTATGTATTAATAGCTGCTAATAATATTAACAATGGATTTTTTTCAAGAGCAAATGCTGTAGCTTAGAACATAAAAGACTGTTATTTTCACATTACACTGGACTTTAAACTGCAACTGTTAATGCAATTAACTGTTAATGCAAGTAGTTTACGGAATTTACATAAGGCCAATCATAGCAGTATTTTGCCAAATATCTCCTCAGCAGCAGTTTTTCATATTTTAGTCAGTTTGATGGTAACGCTCAGGGGAGGGGCTTAATAGTATCAAAAGTGAAGGCTACTTTCTGAAGGAGTGATCTCACGATCTGTGTGTCCAACTACACGTACACGGCACGCGGTGTCCAAGCGATGGACTGTAGCCCATTGCGTGCCAATGTAGCATCAGAGCGAGCAGGCCGTGGCTGAATGTGCGCTAAGTCCGGTGCTGTTGTAGTTGGTAGCAGTCAGCGCAAGATTTCCGCGGGACTGAGGAGTATCAGGCCGAAGGCAGACAGGTGTGTGCTGTGAGGCACCGGCCACAGTCCACCCATTCTGTGGCGTGCATCGCAGTAGCTGCGTTAAAATAGGATTGATTCTATTATGTGCCGCGCGTAATTTTACAGGCGTTACAGAATACGAAGGATGTGTGTTCCAGACCTGAAGCGTCAGTGATAGAAGGTCAGACAAATATTGTGCTGCTTTTAGGATGTTTCCGTCGTCATTTATTT
>OMNZ01061421.1:10699-22125 GCA_900303255.1 Lesueurigobius sanzi | reverse complement strand
AATTGAATTAAAGCTCGAGATCGATTTAAAATTCGATTAATTGCCCAGTCCTAGCCTGTTCACAGTATGTAGATGATGACTATTGTGGCAGATGTCTTTTAAAAATCTATAAAAAAAAACAGCTCTTTGAAATGAACAGATTACAAAGATTCAGCTCCCTGTAAAGAGCCACAAATCCCATCACTTCTATGTAGAAGACTTCAGATACTAGTAGGGTATTTTTCAATAAGTTTCAGCATTTTTGATCGAAATATCCCAAATGGCCTTGGTTGATTGAATGCAAAAATCGCCATGGATGTTCCCTTGTGCATGTTGACTCAAAGTTCAGATTGTGTCTGGTGCTGTAGCAGTGTTTCCCAACCAGGGGTACGGGGACCCTTGGGGGTATGCCAGAGCTTAGAAGGGGGTACTTAATTATAATTTCTGATAGGGCTGTGCAATTAATCGAAATTGAATCACGATTTTGATTACAACACTGCACGATCACAATAATAGCATAATCGAGACAAAGCGATTATTAATGATACCTCGCACCTGTCCGTCCCGACGGTGCCCAAGAGGAAACTCCCTGTAGCTGCTGTTGTTTGTGTGACACATCAGTGCAGCATCAGCTGCTGTTTGTCTGGTAAAAACCATAACAATCTATCAGTCACTGGTGATAACGCACTGGTTCATGTTTACCTTTTAGGAAGCAGCAACAGGTTTGGAGCCTCTTGTATCTTTTGTCCTGCTGCTCCTTCTGCAGATTAATCCAAAACTCAACAGAGAAGAGTCTCCCAAACTCCCATGTTTCTATTCCTCTACATTTCACGTGGCCCAACTTTTTTTTTTAAACAAACAGTGCACCACAATGATGTCGTCATCTTACGTGTGTGCAGGTGTGAGTGCAGGCCAGCAGGGGGCAGTGAATATGCACTTTCATAATTATCCAAAAATATATTTAGCATGTTTTGTTTAAGAAAATACCATCAAACAAATAATCGTTTCAATAATTGCGATTTCAATTATGACAAAAAATAATTGTGATTATTTTTTCTATAATCGGTCATCCCTAATTTCTGATACAAAATGGGATCAAATTGAATTGTATTTTTGATTTTATGTTGAAAGAAAAGCTAACTAAAACATTTAACTGTGAAGAGTGAGAGTTTGAGAATATTTAGTAGCATTTTTTACTGATTTAAATAGGAGCTTTAGTCATTCATTTTCTAACTCATCATCAAAACCATTGCGGCAAGGGGTACTTGGAGTATAAATAAAAGGCCCAAGGGGGTTGGGAACCACTGCTGTAGCACATGAAGTTGTTTGTGGTTTGATTATAGTGATCGTTTTGTCTGGGGTGTGTGCTGTAAAGCACGCAGACGCAGAAACAGTTGGACCAAACTTGGCGCACACGCTCTATCAGCTTGTACGCACAGACGGTTCTCTGTGCACTCATAAAACTTTCTCTTGTTTGTATTGGGGAGGTGTCTTTAGTCCAGGCTGTACTAGGGACATGCTTTCTCAGTCCCGTGGCCACTGATGATGTCCATGAGGAAAATAAATGGAATTCCTATTAAATGAGAGAAATGGATGAAAACTAGTGATGGCCGATGCACACCAAACTTGTAAGCCGCAAGAGAAACTTCAAACAGGCGTGTGGTGCTTTGATTATTTTCACCAACATTCTGGTATTGATTTATTGAATGATCATGGGCCTATAAACCAGAGCACGATTTTTTTGTAATGTGAGTTAGTACTGTCCCGATCCGATATTTTATCACTTATTGTTTGCCGATACCGATCCGATGCAGTATTTTTGTATTGATTCAATCTTTTGTAATAATTATTATAATGTGTCCTAGTGTTATTATAGTTGGCTATTGGCAGTCTATACAGGCCTATATGTCTTTTATAAACATTAGGGGTGTAACGGTACGCTAAAATCAATTTTGGTTCGGTTCAGCTTCTCGATTCGATTAATTTTTGGTACAAAAAAACTAAAAAAGTACTTGTAAAATCTTTATTTTTAAAAGATGATTTGGGTGATATTTAAAGGAATAGTTCAGCGCATATATGCAAGAATGTGCTGGTAAAGGACCACTCAGCAGAGCAGAGGAAAGGTCATCTCCGAAGTTGCTGACCTACAGCAACAACTGGACTATGGCAGTTAATTTCTAACTTGTTTTAGTTTGTATCATATCAGCATACTTGATTTAATTACGCAGCAGTTACAAAGGCAAACAATAAGGGAAAACTGTATGGCCTTGACACAAAAAGAACTAACAAATCCACAGTGTTTAGTTCTGTGCAGAACAAACCCTGTTGTCAACCTGAAAGTTGTCTACAGAGGCTCCCTTTCCTTCAGACTATTGTTGTTGTGTTGATTTGTGTGAAAGTGTTGATAATAAACATACAGTAGGCCGTAGTTGGTGTAAAAGAAAGGCTGAGTCATGGCCGTGCTGCCAGACAGACTCATGTGCAGCTGCTCTGATTGGCCGACTACTGAGCTTTCATCAGCAGATGCTGCTAATTTTGGGACCACCCAACTCTAAAGGGATTGAAATTTTTTTGAACTGTCTGAATTCTGAACTGAAATCAAGTGTCAAAGCTAGGGATGCACCGATCCGATACTGGTATCGGCTATCGGAGCCGATACCGCAAAAATGTCTTATCGGCTATCGATTCCAAATATCCAATACCGAACTGATACTTTCACCAACTTAATTTAGGTGAATATGGACATGCTGTATATCATTTTAAAGCCTGCACTTGTAGAATTCAGTCGTCGTTTTGATCTCCGCATTAGCGCTATCGATCGCTGCGCAAAATACAGCAAATAGTCAAGGCTGAGACAGAAACTATGACTGAGTCACAAAGTAGCTTCATATTGGCCACTGGTGTTTGCATTTTAGTTTGAGAAACACATGACAGAATCATTGATAAAACATTCATGTATAATACATTAATGACACATCAGATTCTATTTAATGTAACAAGGACCAGTCACTTTTTCCCTCTGCAAATTCACTGCAGTTTCTTTGCATTTAAACATCAAATAAGTCTCTACAAGCATACTTTTGTGAAAATCTCACAGTATCGGTTGGTATCGGTAGATATTCAAACCCCAAGTATCGGTATCGGAAGCAAAAAAAGCTGTATCGGTGCATCCCTAAGCAATAAGAGTGCTTCAGCTGCTGAGGGTAAGTGGTGGTTAACTAAGCTCAGCCTTTCTTGCCTACAAGGGCTGCAACTAGCTATTATTTGGTAATCAATTAATTTACAATTAATCGTTAGCCAGCAAAAGGTGCATGGAAATGGTATTCTTCATAAACATTTTGCCACATGAAGCTATAGTGACGCCATCTGAGGACATATTGACAGAGTAAACTTGAAGGTAAAGGTTGCTTATGTGACCATGCCATTCCTCATTTGAAAGCTCAGAACCCCTAGAGTTCAGTATGAGATTGTGAAAGTGAGAGTGTCCTAATTATATATTTTCTACTGGTTTTGGTGTAGGATCATTCTCCTTTGATTTTATTATGGTCTGTGGATTGATGTCATTTCTGGGACAACATGGAGTTTCTGCTCCCTCCAAAGATTTTCTATTGGATTTAGGTCTGGAGACTGGCTAGGCCACTCCAGAACCTCGATATGCTTCTTATGGAGCCACTCCTTGGTTTTCCTGGCTGTGTGCTTCGGGTCACTGTCATGTTGGAAGACCCAGCCACGACCCATCTTCAATGCTCTGACTCACAATACATGGCCCCGTTCATCCTCTCCTTAATACAGTGCAGTCGTCCTGTCCCCTGTGCAGAAAAACAGCCCCAGAGCATGATGCTTCCACCCCCATCCTTTCTTAGCATCATTGATACCCCACGAGGTGAGATCTTGTGTGGAGCCCCAGTCCCAGGGACATTGACAGTCATCATTAGCCTCTTCTATTTTCTGACAATTGCTTCAACAGTTGTCCTTTTTTCACCAGGCTGCTTCCCAATTGCCCCGTAGCCCTTTCCAGCTTTATGAAGGTCTACAATGTTGTCTCTGGTGTCTTTTGGCAGCTCTTTGGTCTTGCCCATGGAAGCAGTTGGACTCTGACTAACTGTGGGGTGCACAGGTGACTTTACTGAAAGAGGTGGTGGGGGGTGATTAGTTGTGGGGTAAAGGTGGACTTTTTTTAAAGGTAGACTGACAGCTCTTTGAGAGTCATAATTCTTGCTGATTCTCATGTGTGCATGAATGAACCCCAGTATGAACCCCAGTAACATACAAATAAATCATTAAAAAATCATACAATGTGATTTCCGGATTTTTCTTTTTAGATAAATGTCTCCAACAGTGGAAATGCATCTATGATGAACATTTCAGACCTCTCCCTAATTTCTAAGTGGGAGAACTTGCAAAATTGCAGGGTGTGCAAATACTTGTGCTCCTCACTGTACCAGTAATGATTAATTGATTACTAAAATAGTTGACAACTATTTCAATAATGGATTAGTTGTTACAGTCCTATTGCCTACTGGAGATGGGATTTAAGGCACATGCCCCCCATGAGCCTGGGGGCCTTCTGTGGATGTCTGTCAGTAAATGTTTAGATGGACACAGCACTAGGGGAATAATACACACAACTTTGCAGAAGTAGGTCAGTTTCTGTCTACTTATACTTGTCAGACTCTTCCTTACTAGCTCAACATTTTGCTATACAATAGATTATTATTGTTTGTCTCAATATTTACAGTCCACAGTGGTCAAGTTTCCACAAATGTCTTCCTCTCTGGAGAAATGCAGACCATAGAGTTAGTGTGTGGACCTGCACACTGTAAATGTAGGTCAAAAGAACTGTTGAGGAGAGAGAGGGATGTTTTAGCTGTTGCATCCCACATGACATGAACATGCAGTAAACCCAGCTGTCCCACAGAATCTCTTGTTGATCATTTCATCCTTTACTTTGATTTTTAAAGGAGACGTATCACGCTAACATTGTTCCTCGTCAAAAACAGGCTATTTTGAATGAAACCTGTTTGCATTGGTCCATTCATGTTGACTTCTGCAGCATTTTGTTTTCTACTTCCTGGAGCAATTACGTCATTGTTCAAACCCCCAAACTGTCCTCCACATTTTTAAAGGCAATAATCCAATATTGGATCCGTTCTGAGCCGTTCTGTCTAGAGCCTGACCAATATGGATTTTTGGGGTCCGATACGATATAAGGAAAGTAGTAGCCTGGGAATACCCAGGCTGCTCGCGCTCGAATTTCAATTCGAACTGCGAGACAGCCTGGAAAGGAAGACCAAAATCTTCGCATTAATCTGGGGACCAATCACAGGACAGGGAGGAACGGCAAGCCGATGACGCGTAAAAACGCGGAAGTTGTAGTTGCCGCAGCAGACGCAAAGCTATCTTTGGATCAAGCGTTAGATTGTGTTCTAAACACATTCAATCGAAAATTTATATTAAAGGAAGAACAGCGTTTGGCTTTACAATATTTTATTACGAAGAAAGATGTTTTAGCCTTGCTTCCGACAGGATTTCATCATCTTCTACGCTTTTTCACTCCTCGTCGACTTTCTGTCACTCAACATACGTCATTGGACCTCGATACGATTGGCTGTGGACATTCGTAGCGGCCAATAAACGGCTAAGGACAATCGTAAACCACACCTCCCGTACGAGAACATGAACGGTTGTTTCCCAGACTAAATATTCACTTGTGATATTTAGTCTGGCGCTAGCCAGGCTAGGAAAGTAGAGCGGTCGATAGCCGATATAATGGCCTATAAATTCCTCTTCAGAAAATGAAAGACTACTACTTCAAGACTAACCACTGCATTCTAAGCCAATTCTTAAGTCTGTCTGTCCTCCATTCTATTACTCACTAAAGAGCTACTTTCACATTCCATCCATCGATTTTCTTCCGTTTTATCCGGGGTCGCGTCGCGGAGGCAACAGTCTGAGCCGAGATGCCCAGACTTTCATATTTTATTATTTTATTGTTATTGTTTATTTTAAGATTACTATTTGAGCTGCTGTGACAACGCAATTTCCCTTCTGGATCAATAAAGTCTGTCTAAGTCTAAATAGTCTTATTAAGTAATATTTTAGTTTCAAAAACATTTATCTAACAATAGTTGTGCTGTGCGGCTCTCTCCATGGAAGGCAGGCTTACCGCCTCACTCCCTCGATCGCTCCTATCTCACTCCCTTCTGTCCCTGGTTTAGTCCTTTTTAGTTTGGTCCTGGTTTAGACCTTGATTTCAGTCTATGAATTATCCGCATTGTGGTATAGGCCAGTGTTCATGGCGTGTGAAAAAAGTAGTGGCTTGTAGCCCGGAAATGATGGTAGTTTATTTACTCTGCTTGTCTTGACTTCTTCCTAGGATCGCAAACTGTCCAAAGC
Source organism: Lesueurigobius sanzi (assembly GCA_900303255.1). Taxonomy (NCBI): domain Eukaryota; kingdom Metazoa; phylum Chordata; class Actinopteri; order Gobiiformes; family Gobiidae; genus Lesueurigobius; species Lesueurigobius sanzi. Next base: position 15,750 of record OMNZ01061421.1, on the reverse strand, counting down.
TGAGCGACAGCGCTTTAAAGAAGAAGCCGGGATGTTAAAGGGACTGCAGCATCCCAACATTGTTCGTTTTTATGATTCCTGGGAAGGGCCTTCCAAAGGAAAGAAGTGCATTGTACTGGTCACTGAGCTCATGACATCTGGTACACTTAAAACGTAAGTCCCCGAGCAGAGACGTATTCAGATCCACTGTGCTCTATTCTAATGCCTGTTCTCCTGCCTGTAGATACCTGAAGCGCTTTAAGGTGATGAAGATCAAGGTGCTGCGCAGCTGGTGTAGGCAAATCCTCAAGGGACTTCACTTCCTCCACACTCGGGCCCCGCCCATCATCCACAGGGACCTCAAGTGTGACAACATTTTCATCACAGGCCCAACTGGATCAGTGAAGATCGGTGACCTGGGGCTGGCCACACTCAAGAGAGCATCTTTTGCCAAAAGTGTTATAGGTACGACCTAAAGCTGTCTGCTGTAGGTATATGTGGAGATTCTATTGGGAAATGTTGGTTCAAAACAGACCACGGTGTTTCATCTCTCCCCAAACCACAGCTGAAGTGGATACCAAATAATGTGGTAATCTTAGGCCACATTAGCTCCTGGTCTTACACACTATCAAGCCTATTCTCTATTCTGGACAGCTGTATATTTGTGTTCTTGTCTTAGTAGTTAATTCCATGACCTTTGCAGGGTAACCTGGCCATGGTTAAAGGTATGGCCTTGTGCATTTGTCTTAGAGTGCTCTTTGTCCTGTGGTTTGGAAATATGTGGTCTGTTTGCCACTTCTATCAATAATGTGTATTATGTGTCTCAACAGGATTTTGTTTGTCTTTACTGTTGTTTGAAGTATTGCAGGGCTGGAGTTTTATGCTTTTGGTCTTTGTTTCCTGGAAGGAATTCCACATGTCTGTCCGCTTTTTATTTTTCTTGTTTTTTGGGTATTTTTCTAAAACGTAGCCTCAGCTGTGCCCAAAACTGCTGTTTGGAATGAATAGGGTACTGTTGGTCAGTGTAAGTATGAGATTTGACAGCCTGGTAAGTTTGAAACTGCTGTACCACATGTCAATATAAAACTCAGTGAAATCAGCCAGTTTTTCTGTGGAAGACCTACATTAGGACACAAACATCAGTGGCTCATTGATGTTTTAAGAGGGATGTGCAGACACACACTGCTTATGAACTAGCTATAGGATCAGCTTCATTTGTTTCACCATACTCTCCACTTGGGTCAGGAGTACACGGTAAGTCAGACACCAGCAGGTGAGTGTTTCAACCAAGGTTAAAGAAAGTGATTTCCATAGCTAGTCTAGGTTAACAAAACCTGATTCAGTCTGCCTTTGTTCTGCAGAATCCAAAAGTGTACCCATGAACAGTAGTGTGTCCTGCACAGTTTAGTCACATGTCTTCCACAGACAAACGAGTGCCTTCTTATCTGCAGACTAACTGAGTCCAGGCTCTTCCTCCTTTTTTGTTTTCTCCTTTTGCTTTCTTTCCCCCTGTCTACTCTCCTCTCTCCTCTGATCTCACAGGTTCATCTGCTGAAGACGCGTCAGACTCCTCCTCAGCCCCTCGGGGGTTGGAGGTGCAGAGAGGCGATCAGTCAGTAAGGCAGTTCTGAATAGTTGTTTTGATTTAAGGTACCCCTGAGTTCATGGCCCCTGAGATGTATGAGGAGAAGTACGACGAGTCAGTGGATGTGTATGCCTTTGGAATGTGCATGTTGGAGATGGCCACCTCCGAGTACCCGTACTCAGAGTGCCAGAACGCTGCACAGATCTACCGCAGAGTTACCAGCGTAAGTCTTGTTATATCTGTCACTCAACATCGGCCACATCAGCATTCACTAGTACAAGACACAACTCTTCATATGTCAGTGTGTGGGCCCTGATGTTTCATGGTGTTAATCACTGACTGGGCACTTTACTGTACAGTACATACAGTAGTGTGGTCAAACCAGTTCATGACGTCTTATCTTGGAGACCTTTATCTATAGCCTCTGTCAATGATTAAAACTGTCTTTAGGAGTCTGCACCTATACACCAAAGGCAATGTGTAGGTGCACAACATGTGCACTTCTGAGTCATTTTATCACATTTAACCTCCCTCCTCATGGGTGGTGGTCACATTTTATTTATGTCCTAATCTCAGGCTGGGGCCTATATAATTGTATGTCAATCCATTTTGCCACATTATTATTGTGTACAAGGCTCTGTTGCACTTTCTTGTTTACAAACTATGAAATATAACATTTAAACTTTCACTCATTTCACTTCTACAAAAAATGGGTGGAGGTCCTTTAAACTTGACTCCACTAGGGTTGCATTGGGGCAGAAAATTCAGAAGAAATTCCAGAAATGTTTTGTAAACTTTCAATGGGAACTTTGGAAGTTGGAAACTGATGGGAATATGTTTCATTGAAGAACCAATTAGTGAATGGTGAATTGGTTGCCCATTACTTATGTTTTTGAACCATAAAACATAAATTTGAAGCTCTTTAATACGTTCTAATAAAGACTATGTTTTATACCATGAGGCTGCATTACAACTCCAGTACAGACTCTTAAAACATGATGGTGTAATATATTGCACACAGTGAATATACATTACAGGAAGATGCAGACATTTCCTTTCTTTGTATTGGCTCTAAGTCTATTTCTATTCAATCTGATTCTTAAGGTGCAGTTTGTATAGAAGTGTTATTTCCCTGTTTATTCCCATGGAAAACTTTTAAAATTGTCAGAAGACAACAATAACATCTGTGTGATTGACTAATGCCATTACTTTTAAATGCTACAGGGTGTCAGACATTTAGAAATCTTTAAATTCATGTTCTATAGCCATGCACTTGTGTGTGTGTGTATATATGCCTTCATTATTAAGATAAGACTTTTCAATTTTAGACTATTACTGTTGTATTGATACACAAAGCCTTATTCTAAATCTAATTATTAAAACAAGTGTACTTTATAGTGGGTCAATATAAGCTGTTCCCCACACCCACAGGGACGTTTTCTATTCAAACTACCGTTGTGCTCCTAAGTTTACATCCGCTTTGATGTTTTGGCCATTTTTCACAGAATATGATTGACACAAACTCATGGTTAGTGGTTGTTTGAATCCATTTATTGTCAAAGAACTGAGTTTACTCTTTTGAAACAGAAACTACTCAAATGTCCCTGATCTAACGTTTACATGACCTTCAACAACTGCCAGGAAAACTGTACAGGAGCAAAGAAAAACTCACTTCAGCTGAAATACAGGATTCTCTGAAAAAATGTACGTTTGTTTCAAGATGCACAATATGTAAACTTTAGATCAGAGACATTTGGCTAGTTTTCGTGTTGAAAAGTGTAAAGAAACACAAACACTAACCATGAGGGTTACATCCCGTGACATTCTGCCAGGGGATGTAAACTTTGGAGCTCAACTGTACTTTGTGGTAGCAGCTAGTTTTATTTGAATGTGGATAAGCCCAGTTGTTACTGACATATTGACCATAAACCAAAAACCTGCATTTGGACAATTCAGCAAATTTTTACCATAGAATAAAAAAATATAAAATATAGATATAAAACTTTGAGCTTATTAGAATGTTAAAGGAGGTGAACACAATGAATAAGAAGTGTTCATCTTTAATTTCTGTGTGTTGTAGGGAGTGAAGCCTGGCAGCTTTGACAAGGTGGCCATTCCTGAAGTGAAGGAGATCATCGAGGGTTGTATCCGCCAGAACAAAGATGAGAGGTTGATTTTGCAGAGTTAAAATTTCTAGACATTGCAAAGCTTTTGGGGTTTGTTGCTGATTGGCTGCCCTTTTGTCCTTTTAGGTACTCGATCAAGGACCTACTGAACCACGCCTTCTTCCAGGAGGACACAGGCGTACGTGTGGAGCTGGCTGAGGAGGACGATGGAGAGATGGAGGCTATCAAACTGTGGCTCCGCATTGAAGACATCAAGAAACTCAAAGGGAAGTACAAGGACAACGAAGCCATCGAGTTCTCTTTCGATCTCAATAAAGACGTCCCAGAAGATGTGGCTCAGGAAATGGTAAGTCTAACGTATATCTCACTGGTGATTAGAAAATGTATTTTCATTTTAAACACGATTGTTTTAATATTTGTGTTCATTGTAGGTTGAGTCTGGTTATGTAGCCGAAGGTGATCTCAAGACCATAGCCAAAGCAATTAAAGACAGAGCCTCACTAATTTGCCGCAAAAGAGCACAGAGACAGAAGGTATGTAAATCATCTTGATAAATCATTGTCTTCATAAGTGAATGCATTTAGTTGATTTTACTGTGTCAAAGGTTCGAGAAGATCAGGAGAAGCAGCGTCTTGAAGAGGAGCAGCAGGGCCACATGGTGCCTCCTCAGCAGCCTGCTCCACAGTCTGGAGTCGACATCCCTCCAGTCCAGCCACAACTCCAGCCTGCCCCCTTTGTGTCACCACCTCCAAACCAGCACAGCTCACAAGTGACTGCATCTCAACAGAACCTACCCAGCTACAGTGCTCCACAGACTGCGCCTCTCGCCACTGTCCCACATTCATTCTCCCATGTCCCGCAGTCCACGGGCCAGATGCTGGTCACTGTGCCAGGCCAGAGTGTAGCAGCCAGTCAGCCTGAGCCGGAGGAGGACACCGAGCCCCAGCCTCACACTGGAGGAGGTGCGTAGTAGGGTCAACTTAGCCCACTTCTTTCTGTTGGAAAGATAGTGGGTCTGGTTGTCCCGCTCAACAATTGCTTTTCCTGCAGTAGCATTTCCAGACTAGTCTCCAGTTTAGAATAAACAGAGGAAACTAGTCTCCAGTTTAGAATAAACAGAGGAAACTAGTCTCCAGTTTAGAATAAACAGAGGAGACTAGTCTCCAGTTTAGAATAAACAGAGGAGACTAGTCTCTCCAGTTTAGAATAAACAGAGGAGACTAGTCTCTCCAGTTTAGAATAAACAGAGGAGACTAGTCTCTCCAGTTTAGAATAAACAGAGGAGACTAGTCTCTCCAGTTTAGAATAAACAGAGGAGACTAGTCTGGATGCTAGGCTCACATTTTGTCTACGTTTATTTG
>OMNZ01061421.1:0-10679 GCA_900303255.1 Lesueurigobius sanzi | reverse complement strand
GTGTATGTGCGTACCTCACACTGGAGGAGGTGCGTAGTAGGGTCAACTTAGCCCACTTCTTTCTGTTGGAAAGATAGTGGGTCTGGTTGTCCCGCTCAACAATTGCTTTTCCTGCAGTAGCATTTCCAGACTAGTCTCCAGTTTAGAATAAACAGAGGAGACTAGTCTCCAGTTTAGAATAAACAGAGGAGACTAGTCTCTCCAGTTTAGAATAAACAGAGGAGACTAGTCTGGATGCTAGGCTAGGATCACATTTTGTCTACGTTTATTTGAGGCAAATTTTTTGAAATCCCCGTTTTTCTCTAGGAGTTCTAATGGGAGACAGACCTCCATGTTCATCTATACCCACTGATGTCCACTGCACTCAGCCTGGTGTACCATACTGCGCTCCCCCCTCAAAGCCCCTGTTTCAGCTCCCAGTGACACAAAGTGACGCCACACAACAGCAGCCACTACCAGCGGTCTGTCTCTTTGTGCGTGTGTGTGTAAGCGTATGTGTGTGTAAGCGTGTATGTGTGTGTAAGCGTGTATGTGTGTGTGTGTGTAAGCGTGTGTGTGTAAGCGTATGTGCGTATGCGTGTGTGTGTGTGTGTAAGCGTGTATGTGTGTGTGTGTAAGCGTATGTGTGCGTAAGCGTATGTGTGCGTAAGCGTATGTGTGCGTAAGCGTATGTGTGCGTAAGCGTATGTGTGCGTAAGCGTATGTGTGCGTAAGCGTGTAAGCGTATGTGTGTAAGCGCGCGTGTGTGTGTGTAAGCGTATGTGTGCGTAAGTGTGTAAGCGTGTGTGTAAGCGCGTGTATGTGCGTAAGTGTATGTGCGTAAGTGTATGTGCGTAAGTGTATGTGCGTAAGCGTATGTGCGTAAGCGTGTGTGCGTAAGCGTATGTGCGTAAGCGTATGTGCGTAAGCGTATGTGCGTAAGCGTATGTGCGTAAGCGTAAGCAGCACTAACGGTCAGTCTTTGTTACAGGTTCAGCCTCATCTTCAAGGCATCCATACAGAAGCTGGTCCTGTTGCTCCCAGCAGCCAGACGGCTCCGGCGGCGCCTCCACAGGTACATTTATGCTAATGAGCATCAAAACCTCCTCCATTTGGTCTGAGGCTTCTATAGGCTCTGAGGCGCGGCAGGCTTTAGTCCTACTTGGGTTGTTGGAGTAGGACGTAATAGCAAAAGTGTTGTTCCCCAAAATTCCAGAGACCCCTGTCTTCACCTCCTTTATTTCCTGGACTTTCCCTCTCTTACCTTGTGTTGTTTTGTTTCTTATAGTACGGCGTTTACTACCAATCAGCGCTCCCCCCTCAGGTAGATAATGCCCCATTTTTCTGTTGCTTACCTAGACAAATCTGTGCACTTCTGTAGTTCATTTTCAGCTTCTGGTAAGTATGACTCAAGTTTTCAAGAAGGCCTCGCATTACTTGAATAATCTAAGGTTTCAAATTGAGAAAGTCAAACAAAATGACTAAATAAATTGACTGAATGGAGAGGTAAGTATTGGACGTGCCTTGTCCACACTTAGGCTTCACTAATAAATGTGTTTGTGCTCTTGTTTGTGATGGTGCTGTAGATTCCTGTTCAGCCTGGGCTGGTCCAGACCTCATCCCAGCTGTCCCCTCCACAGCCTCTTCCAGCAGACAGCACAGTGGTCAGTCAGAGCCCCGTGTTAGCACAAGGCCAGGGCAGCAGCCAGCAGCTCCAGGTGAGCCATCACTGCTGATCACAGCATCTCTCATGACTTTTCTTTGGCTTTGATGTCTCAGTTAATGGCTGAACTGTCTTTTCACTTTACTTTTGCATGCCGGCTGATCCTGCATGAATCAATGTTAGCCTTGTTGTGACTCAAGTCCTTCCATCGTGTCTCCGCCCTTTGACGCAGAGCACCTTTACTTTCTCTATCAGGCCACTTGCCCCTCTCTGCAGGTACTAACCACAGCATAGTACTAAGCTTCTCCGCTTTTATTTACTGCTTTATACATTCAAATGCTATTTTCTAAACTCCAGAAGAATGGAGGGTTTCTGCGGGCCATTGAAGTCATTAAATGAATTGTGCCAAAATGAAGGCTTGATAAGTAATTAAAGCATTCAGTCTGGACTAACTGTTGCCTGTAGAAACCATGTACATGGATCTGAAAATATTGACATCTTTCTGTAAAGCCTTGTGACTTCAGACATACACAAACTGTAGTGTAGTGCCAGAACAATTGCATACATGGAACACTTGCTGAGTGAAAATGTGTTTTTTACTTCCATATTTGCATGTTCATGTCCGTGCCTCTACAATACAATAACCTGTGCACTTGCTTGTTCTTTTAGGCACCTGTAAGTGTCCCTCAGTCCACACCAACAGAGCAGCCTGTGCCAGCGCCTGGCGCAGTGCCAGCATCTGTGGAGAGGTCAGGACTCAGTAGAAGTTTGACCTAACATTTACACTTTGTATCAGTGCTCAATTCTTCTGGTTTCTGTCTGCGGCAGCTGCTTGTCAGATGCGGCGTCAGGTCTTAGTGATGGAAATGAAGGAAACTCCACATCAGGCGGTCGTCATGAGGGGCGCTCTCTGAAGCGCCACCAGCGCAGATCTGTGCGCAGCCGCTCCCGTCATGAGAAGTCTGCCAAAGCCAAGCTCAATGTTCTCAGTGTAGGCATCCACACATTTCTAATGGCTCTTGTTCTCTGCGTTGTCCCATCTCACTTATGGACATGTGCTGTTGCAGATCTCAAACGCTGGGGATCGAGTGGCCGAGTGTCAGCTGGAGACACACAACAGGAAGATGGTGACGTTCAGGTTCGACCTGGATGGAGATAACCCAGAGGAGATTGCTCAGATCATGGTAGTGAGCAATAATGACTTCATACAGTCTTTGTGTTGTATTGTGTCACTATGTTCTGCTCTGGATTAGGTTGAGAGTGAGTTCATTCTGGAGAGTGAGCGCGAGTCTTTCATCGAACAAATCCGTGAAGTCATTGAAATGGCAGATGGAAAAGGCGAGGGAGGCATGAAGGAGGCTTTCCCTCAAGTATGACAGACGACTAATGGTTTAAATAAACAAACACTTTCGAGCCTCTCATTATATGTATTTGTCCGCAGATCAGTGATCGGCAGCAGCAGCAGGAGTTGTGTGTTCCCATGTTGCCAGGTAAATCCTGTTCAGCACAAGTGGACATTCCTAATATTGTGTTGCTGACATGGGGCTGCTCCTCAGGTATCTCTCCCAGCACCACTGCTCAGGTGGTGCATTCAGCTGGGAGAAGGTTCATTGTGAGTCCGGTGCCTGAGTCACGTCTGAGGGAACAGTTCTTTGGAAACATGTCCAACACCTCTTTTGGAGACGACCCTGCTCCAGGTGCGACAATGAACAAAGTGCGTACTCTGTAAATAATTGATCATCTGATATACCTGCATTGTCTTTGTTATAGCTGCCTCTGGGTCTGTGAGCCTCTCTTCATCAGCACCTGCTGCAGTTCTCCAGGAAGCCCTCAGGAAATCACAACCAGGCAACGAAGAGAGAAGGGACAAACCTAATCCTCTTGTCACAGAGCAGCAGTCCGCTCCAGCTCCTCTTTTAGAGCCCAGGCAAGAATCCACCAGTCATTATTCTCCAGAGTCTGCACCATCTACAACAAGTGTGACATCATCAACAAGCACCACCTCCACTGAGACCTCTGTTGTAGCCCAGCCAGCTGCTGCTGTGACTCCTGCTCTGCCTTTGCAGTTTACCAATGACACTGCTCCATCACAGCCCCCACCAACCTCCACCAGCGCCAGTCCCCCCACCCCTCAGATACCCAGCTCACTGCCCTCCAGTAACAACACTGGCAACATTCCACTGTCAGAGCAGCAGTCTTTTAATAGTGCTGCTACATCCATACAACCTGCCAATGCATCCATCCTTCCCTTGCAGCAGCCGAGCTCTCAAAGCCCATCAGGGTCCACTTCTAACCAACAGCCACCCCCGTCCTCCGTTGGCAACCAGAACCCGCTCCAGTCTCAGCCCGCTGAGTCTGAGGGGCTGGAAGTCCAGACCAAGACCGGGGGCGATATCGAAGCTCTGGATAAGAAGCTTCGCTCACTTTTCAAAGACCCTCCAGCCACCTCCACCTCTGTGGACCCTAGTCAGAGTACTGGCACCTCCTCCCCCCCAGCAGGCACCTCCTCTCCTCCTCCAGGACAGGCCCTGGTGCCACCATCCAACCTCACCCTCCCCACACCGGGACACGGCGTCACCCCAGCAGGCCACGCTCAAACCCCTCCCACCAAACCTCGGGCCCAGGTCTTTACATTCACCTTCACTCTTAAAACATGCTCACTGTATTTCTTTAACATATATCTTAATATTTTTTAGACCTTACCCGTTGGCTTTGATCCAAGTGCAACACCTCCCACGGACCTCGTACCATTCCCTGGACCAAATCCGCAGCCCCTCAATAATCTGGATGCCCAGTTAAGGAGAGCTCTTAGCCCAGAGACTGTCCAGGGCAGTGCTCCTGCTGCGAGCCCAGGCACAGGCTTCACACTGGGACGCTTCCAGGTACCATCTGACTGCTTTAACGTGGTGTATGTACAATGTTTGAACGTGCTTCTCTGGTCAGGTCTCTGTTGCTGCAGATGCATCGGCCAGTGTTCCGGACAGCTCTACTATGGACTCTTCATCCTCTATGACCTCATCGTGCACCTCTTCTTCATCCTCCTCTCCATCGAGTCCAGAGAACACCCTCCATCGCTCATCTGGTCTGTCCAAAAAGCTTAGTGCCAGTGACCAGACAAATGGAGGTCCAGTTTCATCTGCAGAAGCCAGGAGTGAGCACACCAAAACAATCGGCCGTTTCCAAGTGTCCACCAGCTCCAGCGCGCCCCCTGCTGGCTCTAAAGTGGGCCGCTTCTCTGTCACAGGTTTGTAGCAGTGACTGTAGCAATGACTGAGTGTGTTACATCTGTACTGATGCTCCTTGGCTCTCCACAGTGAGCTCCTCTCCGGCAGCAGAGCACGGCCTTCAGAACGGGCCGTCGTCCTCCCCTTCTGACCCCCCCACACGCACACCTCACACACCTCACACACCTCACACACCTCACACACCTCACACACCTCACACACCTTACACACCGTACAGCAGCGACAACGACGACTCGGACGCTGAAGACGAGGCTCTGCAGAAGGAAATCAGCCGCCTCCGAGAAAAGTATGGAACACTTTGAACAGTGTGTTCAAAGTCAGATACTAAAGCTACTCATGTTTGCAGGCATATGTTGGAGATTCAGGCTTTGCAGTCGCGTCAGCAAGAGGAAATCGATTCCCTGTTTACGCGTATGGGGAAAGCTGCTCAACCAGTCGTCCTCTCGCCTGCCGTGGCTATGGCAGGAGGCCGACGAAGACTAAAGAGTAAGACGCACAAATCAGCTCGCAGCGGTGGACTGCCCAGCCCATCACATCCTGGTATGGACTTTCATCATCTTCATAACTTAAGGCCCAATCTCTCCCCCTTAGCCCTTCCCAACTGTTTAGTGTTCACCAGAGACGAACATGCAAACCAGAGGGAAGAGCTAAGGGGGACAATTGTCCAATTTGTCTTTTGCAGCGAGGGCTAGGGCTAAGAGCCCTCTACATGGAATGTTTTCAGATGCAGACTTAAAACGAAGGGGCATGAGGAGTTTAACAAAACACGGAAACAAGCTGTTGAAATAAAGTCATAAGAATCATCCATAAGCACTTAAACATTTACTTATAAGAATCCCATTCATCTGCGCTGACTTTGGACTTTACACACTGCCACGTGGAGTTTGTTTTGTTTATTTACAACATGCACAGGAGAAGCATGCATGTAAACACAGCACTCCGCATTGTAGCCTTTGTTGTATTTTAATTCAAAATTTCGATATGCGACATATCTGTGGCCCTGCTGTGGCCCTGCTGTGGCCCTGCTGTGGCCCTGCTGTGGCCCTGCTGTGGCCCTGCTGTGGCCCTGCTGTGGCCCTGCTGTGGCCCTGCTGTGGCCCTGCTGTGGCCCTGCTGTGGCCCTGCTGTGGCCCTGCTAACTGGCCAATCAGGTGCCTCGCCATGAGAACGTAACTGGCACATACCAAATATAGAATTAGACTCCAAAAATTCAACAGGGCGGTGGTTCAAAGCCTGAATGTGCTCCATTAGACCGTGCTGAACGCTGTGGGGAAAGCCACAGGCTACAAACATTATTATATCCACTGTCTGAGGTGAGAATCCGTATCAGCGAGGCTCCACCCTCCAGCGCTGCTGTTTACAGTATCGCTCTGTTAAAAGTTACTGTGCTACTTCAGTGGAGACGTGCTAGAGACCAGTAGAGGCTTGCTTTTTAATTTCCTATAAATGTGTTCTAATTGACCCAAAAAGGCAAAAACCAGATCTGTACCATATCTGTGCTTGTTGTTAAAGCAGACAAAATGGAGGGCTGTTCCATTTGCTGTAGGGGCGAGGCTAAGGGGAAAGGGGTAAAAAGAAGTGAGATTGGGCTTTAGACACCACCACTGACTAACACATGCACATTTGTAGGAACTCTTTTGTCCGGCCAAAGCCTCAACTGTTCAGAGTCATTACCAAAGCAAGACTCTTCTGCAGCGGTTTTGGAAACTACTGCTGAAGCTTCACACGCAGCATGTAGAACATCTCCGCTGACATCCTCTGCCTCAATGCCGACCCTGGGCTCCACTGGTGAGCACATGCTCCAATGAAATGGGTAAACCCCACCTGTAACGGTTTGCCAATAAGTACCCCATGTTTTCCAGGGACAATAGTAACCAGTTCAACCAACGGTTCAGGCCATGTTCACAACCATCTGTCGGCCGGAGGCTCTGCGCTCTCACAGAAAGCTAAGGGCACTTTCACTGACGACCTGCATCAGCTGGTGGACAACTTTGCCAGGGACGCCATCAAGAGGGCTCCAAAAGCAGGGTCACAAGCCGGGCATGATGTAAGTTGTAATGATATCAATACAGTGTTGTTTTCTGCTCATAAATGACCACTGTTCTGTCTCCTCTTCAGCCCAATGTCCCTCCAGCCAACATGGGCCGCAAGTTCTCTGCTCCAGGCTACCTCTGCCCAACACTCCCCACTGCACCCAACCCCCCATGCCCCACGCCTAGTCAGGTGCCAAACCAGGCCAATGCTCGGAAAGGCTCCGTGGGCCCTGTGGGCTCCGTGGGCCCTGTGGCCCCAGGCTTTGGGTATGCCTCTGCCCCTTACAGCGCTCCGCAGTGGGCCGGACCCACAGGCACATGTCAGGTCAACATGATGAACAGCGGTCAGCCCTTAGCCCAGTACCAGCCTCCTACCACCTCCTACCACATGGGGAGTAGCAGTGCTCCACACAAGCCTAACTCTGGAGGAACTAACACAAGGCCCACATAGCTGTGACCAAGGACCCCACAGAGCAAACGGAGCACATCCCAAAATGGAAACCACTAGCTCTTTTGCTTTGTCCTTTAACTGGCAACATATAATGCTTATTTTCATTTTATTTGTGTATTTTGTTGTGATGGGGTTGACCTGTGTGCTCAGGCAGGGCAGTGTCTGCCTGGTGAAAGGAGGGAGAGTGCAATATTCATCTTCAGCCATCACTTTTACTTAAGCCTGTCCTGCCAATAGCTATGGCTCCAACTGTAACTTTGAAATTGGTCAATTGAGTCTGGAATAACAGCCAAAGATGACGTCGAGTTGTCACCACTCTGTTCAAGAAACCTTAAAGGGAGATTGGCAAACAAACAAACGTAGGTAGGTAAGGCAAGGCTGGGGTGGCACCCACAGAAGCAGAATGTGTGAGTGTAGGAGGTCGAGTCAGATGGAGCAGTGGAAGGTGTCTGCAGATGAATGTGAGAGGAAAGCTTTGGTAAGTTAGGCAGGAGATGGTGATCTAAGAGGTCTGGATAAGAATAATGCAATAACATGCTGTCCCTTCAAACTGTGGCCTTAATCTCCCAAACACATCTCCACTTTTCCACTTTTCATTACTGGTTATGATTCCATAGGTCTATTTCTGTCACTGAGGCTCTGTTGTGAGTGTATTAGACAGATTATTGAGTTCTATTGTCCATGACCTGTAAACCAGTGGGCCTGCGTTAAAACGTTCCAGTCTGAGCTCATGAGTAAAGATGCTGCTGTTGATGGTAATCTGGGTCAAATGTGAAAGCAGGGTCTTCAGATTTGAATGGAGTAGGTTTTATTTTGAATCCCAAAGCCACTTTCCTGAGTAGTTGTGTGTGGTATGTGTTTACACATGCTGCTATTGGTTTGGTCATATCTGCTATAATCTCCTCTAGTACAATAGTGTCTGTCACATCACTCTTCTTTGGGGTTCTGTCTGTGCTCTGTTTTTGTATACATATATTTAAGAAATGTTCTTTATGGACCTGTATTCAGCCATCAGATTTTGATGTTGTTTCACTGTAATTATTATTAAAGGTTGTTAAACAACATGTAGTTAAAGAATATGAAGTGCAATTGCAGGGTTGTTGGTTTTGGTATCCTCGTGGTGCGGGATTGATCCTGTGCTCTTCTATGTATGACACCCTGCCCCTTTTCTATTGTCCTGTATATACTAGCTATGTTCATGTGAGGTAATGGTTTTCACATAATGCTACACACATGGTCACCACATGAGGAACACTTTAGTGCCTTGCATCTTCACTAATGAATGGTTCCGTCTCATCTAGCCCTGTCGCCATGACAACAGGCAGAAAGCGTGTACACATGACAGTTCATGGCCAAAACATTCTCACACCTTCCTTTATTTTGTAATTGGCTGTATTATATTAGGCTGATGCATTCATATTTGGCTGACATTTGCTTTGTGGATTTCTCATTTAAATTTAGAAGCACTTGTTCTGGCAGTGAGTGAGCTGTGAAAGGTCATAGCGCCTCCCGCTGGCCGTTCAGTTCCTCACAGGAGTGCCATGCTGTCATTGTGACTCTGCTCGTAGATATTATTCTCTAGAGAAAAAAATAAGTTACTGCAATGCAGGATATGCAATGTTTAAAGTTTTATATTGAGGGGAAATGGAAACATTTGCATGCTGAAGCGGATTGTTACTGACTTCAATGTTTTTGATATTGAAATGACTTTTTTGGCCTTGTTGAAGTCCAGTGTTATCTGTTCAAGCAATTCCACAGCACACTAGCATCAGCCAGCGTAGAATATCTGCATGGATCTTATCTATCCACTCCCCAGTCACTGTACAGCACACAGTCTCAAGTCCTGTATGTGCTTCAACACCGTAAACTTACTTTCTGTTGGCTCCTGACGACTTCTGTGATTCATTGTATGTTTTGTGTATGTTTTTCCACATTGTACAAAATGTAAAAAACAAATAAAAATATCATTTAAACATACTCTCTTTATTCAACTCAAAGGCTTAGTTCTGTTGTTACTCAATCTGAGCACAACATTATTAACACTTGGATTCAATACAACGCAGCAACATTTAAATAATTCCTAAAACAGTCAGTAAGGTTTGTCAGGTCTGCCTTTCTTCAGATAAAGACTTGATCAGATTATTGGTTTGGTTATATTTGCTATAATCTAGTACAATATAAGCTGTCACATCACTCTTCTTCAGGGTTAAATGTTCATTATGGACCTGTGTTCAGATTTTGATGATTCAATAATTGATAGATTGACAGTTGGTTGTGTCCAGTCTGCGTTTCTTCAGATATTGACCTGTTCGATAAGGACTGAAGGCGTGGCCTGTGAAAGATGACAAAGTTAAACGCTGGCACATCATGGAATAAAGTGTCTTTTTGTCCCACCGTGGCTCTGATGCGGCTCGGTGCAGGGCCCGCTGCAGTCAGCCTGCTCTGGGGGTCTTCCACGGGGCCCGCTGCGGTCAGCCTGCTCTGGGGGTCTTCCACGGGGCCCGCTGCGGTCAGCCTGCTCTGGGGGCCTTCCATGGGGCCGCTGCGGGGTCTTGCTGCGTGTCTGCATGTGGTGGTTGCTGGGAGTGCTGGGCTGGGCCCCTGAGTCCAGCTCATCCATTCCCCCCAGAGTAAAGTCCCACAGCTCGGGGTCGTCTAAAGAACAGGTGCACACGGTTACTTCCCATCATGCATCTGGGGCCGTCACTGACCATTATTTACAATCACAATCAGAATAGAATTTATTGCCAATGAAGGTTTCACAGACGTGTTCTCCTGCCACACAAACCTAACAGGTAATAACAGGTAATAACTAGGGCTGGGTACCTTTCATGTTTTTTCTATACTAGTACTTTAACGATACCTAGTTTACGATACCGATACCTGAACAATACTTTTTTCGATACCTATACTAAATTATTTGTCATCTACACAAAAAAGTAAATATCTAGATAAGTTTAAATGACCGAAATTGATCTTATTTATCTAAATTTGAGCCGTTTTGACGAGTTGATTTTTAGTTTTGTTGTGTAGAACCAAATTTATTAAATTTTTCTTCTTTTCTTTTATTGTTTTTTGAGCTTTGGGCATCAAAATTTGCTTTCTAAAGAAAAATATTTTTTCGGTACCTGTTTTCGGGACCAGTTTATTTTTCGATACCATACTGGTATTGTTTAACGGTACCCCTTAGTAGTCTGTGAAACCTTGATTGACAATGGCAATAAACTCTATTCTGATTCTGATTGTGACAAAGCCCTCTAGTGGTAGATCACTGCACCTGCCAAATGCTGGTTCTTGGGTGACACAGG
>OMNZ01061411.1:0-10019 GCA_900303255.1 Lesueurigobius sanzi | reverse complement strand
CGGCCCCCTGAGGAAACCGCGGGGACGGTGGGGGGTTGTGGGTGCGGGGGGTTTAGAATCAGCCCCGGCCGATAGTATTTGGGGAATACGAATGACTCAGTCACGGGTTTATATGGGCTCTGGAAAAGTGGTTCTAGAGGGAAAAGTGACCCCGAGGACCCCCATATAAACGCTGTGACTGACTCACTAACATAAAGACTATCATTGTCAGAGATACAAGAGTCACATGTGACAAATGACCCCTACAGATCAAATCACCAAACAGTGTTGCTACACCATGACGAATATGTGCAGAAAAGAGAGGACACGACTCCAATTAAAGTTTAAGCTCGTCGGTGAGCGTTTTTTAGTTGACAATGTAAATGTGTGATGCTGGCGGCTGCGTTGTGGGCTGTAGCAGGATGGCCAGGTGGAGTAGAGCCAAAAGACCCAAGGGATAAGGTGGGAGACCTTTACGCGGCCTGTAGGATGCAGCAGGGCCGAGTGGTGCATCCTTTACATCAGTGTTACCCAACCAGGGGTACGCAAAAGGTTAGCAGAGAGTACTTGGGAAACATTCAGATAAAAAATAAGTTGGAACAAATTGTATTTTTGATTACTATGGCCAAAGAAAATACATTTTAAAACATTTAACGGTAAAGAGTGAGAGTATTTAGCTGTCTTTTATCTGATAAATTGGAGTTTTTGTCCTTCACATTCTAACTAATCAACAAATCCATCGCAGTAGAAGGTACTCAGAGTATAAATAAAAGGCCCAAGGGGTACGTGAGACGAAAAAAGGTTGGGAGCCACTGCTTTACGTCCTTGACGGGCATTCCAGTCCACACAGCGTTTGGTCTGCACCGGCCTTGAGAAATACATGTGCCTGTGCTAAACAATTGCTTAGATTTTACATTTATTAGTATCATATTGAGTTGATCTGCAAATTAAATGTTTTTGGAGAGCCTTCAAATGCATAAATTCCCTGTTTATTCCCATTAACTCCCTCAATGAGGTAAGAGTTTGAAGAAAAAAAAAAAAAACTGCAATTTGAGAAAGACATTCACATTAGATAAAGTCATAATAAATGAAATATTGCAAAGGTTTACTGTAATGTTGCGTATCACAGAAATACCACAGAGCTGATCCACTGAATCAAATTTTCATACTGTACATTTTTGTACTTCTATAAAAAAAAATAATCCAGATTGAGCAGAGTGCCATCCCGGAGTATCAGCCCACACAGACTGGAGGTGGTGTGAATTGGAAAATCCCATTGAAACACCTGCTTGAAGCTTCACACCTAAAACACAGTGGAGCATTGCGTGGTTGGATGTGCTGCGTGAAAAGATTTTGTGTCTGCTCTTGAGTGCGCATCGGGGGTGAGCAGTAGCTGTGATAGCTCTCTCCCAGAAGAGGAAAGAATCTGTACTTTAGTAAACGTGTGGTGCAGGGCAATACAATCGAGCCTAAGTGGCTTTCACGGAGAGATAACAAAATATGAGCCACAATATCTTCTACTTAGCACAGTTTACCATTTTGTGAGATATTACTGCTGCTGCATAATGCTGATTTATCATAAACAATGTACAAGGAAACACACTTGTATGATATGCTGCTTTTGAGTTTAATTTATATGATCCAGGTTTAACCTCTTAAACCCTGCTGGGGTTAAGAAGTTAATGGTTCAGTCGTATTTTTATTTTTTCAGAACTTCAATCTGAAGTGTTGATCGGTTGATTATATCATGTCAATGATGCTCACAGGTGAATGTAACAAGCCTGTGTTGATACATTATTGTCAGTGCCTCACATTGTGTTAATAACCAAGGTCAAAATGATGCATTAGTATTCTATGCATTTTTTTTTTTCATTATTTATTATTGCATCAAAGGACATGTGTTGTTCCTCTATAAAAGAGTAGGATTAATTGAACACCCACAGAGAGTAATTGTTTCCATGTGTGCTCTGTGCATGTGCTTTACGCTATTACTGATAAAGTCATATTTATCATTTGTACTGTATATTCTCATCCTATATCTATACTGGCAGCTTTACAGGCAGGTAGTAGTCATGCATGCTGCCTATGACGCATCCCTTATAATTCCCACAATTGGTCTTCGCTGAGTGCCTTTTTATGTGCAAATGTACCTATTATGTCGTGTACTTTTGTAAACATGCACTTTATTTGTTATTCACTATTGTTAACACTGTCTGCAAAGTAGAAAAGAAGTCTGATTTATACCACAATAGGCCATGTAAGCAGCATTTCAACCTGGATTACTCAGACAGAGACGAAGCAGCAATTAGGAAGATTTATTGACATGATTTCTTTTGGCGATCAGACCCCGGCAGAAGTCGTTGATGTATGAATCGGTGTTAGTATGATAGGTAGATTTGAGTAGGCATGACCTGCCTGGACACGGGTGGTGGTATAGGAGGCCTGTGAGGAAGTATAGTGGAGTGGAGCCCAGCTGAAAGAGGCGGTGACGGGGTGGGGGTGGGTTGCAGCACGGCTGGAAAGCGGACGAGCCGTGATTGCGGGAGGTTTAGAAGCCAGACCGAGGGAGATGATTGGCCGCGATGAAGGGGAGCTCTTGCGCTTCAGCTCCATAACATGTTTAAGATGACAAAAAAATAGTTTAGACTAAACAAATAAATACAAATGCCTCCATACTTTGTTATGTTTTACTATGCTCTTAGTTTTGCATAATTAAAGGTAATTAGAAGAAATAGTTAAAATATTGTTTCATTTTCATTTCATTTCATTTATTTATTTCAGGCAAAAAATAACAACAACAAAACACAGTCAGTTGAAAAAAAAAAATCAAATGAATTGCCTGCAAAGGAGTGAGAAGGAAGAATCCCACCCTCATTCACACATTCATAAAAACACAATGAGCTTCTCTGCTGCTTCTGTCACAGAAACAGAATGAAAAAGAGTCAGAACAAGGAAAAAGGTGAACAGACAAAGATTTTGCATATGACCAGTTACAATGACATGTGATTACACACCACCGTACAGACATAAGGCACCAGCAAAAAACAATACATGAAAAAATGTCATGTTTATATTTCCTGGATCCTTGAATGGGGCCAAGAATGAATCTTTGTTGATCATACCAGTAGCCAAAATACGAACTCCTCGGGGAGGCCTTGGAGATAATATGAGATAAAATGAGAACTTCCAACTATCCATTCATATATTGTGAAAAAAAAAACTTCATATTTAAATCTATGAATATTTGGACATTGCTTGTATTGTGTACTCAAACTATTTCACACCAGAAACAGATGCAAAAAACATTTACGAGTAGTTTGTGCCGTCTGGTTTCATAATGTTCTGGTGTGAAACAATTACAATCAGGGTCTATCTCTGTATCCGGGTCTGTTATCTGTGCTTGTACTATTCTTCCATTTGTTTATGTTGGAGGATAAATTATAACATGTCCATATCATTTCTTGGTGCATCCAGTTGTTTACATGAAGGATCTCTCTTCAAGATCCTCCATTTTTCTCACCACCAAAACTTTATCTTCCTCTGGAGTGCCGCTCAATTTGATGGAGATCTTACAGGTAGTTAACCAGGTGTTGCTTTTTTAGTTGTCTTGCTTTCCTTGCTCTGTCTGCATTTCTTCAGGTTCAGATTAATAATCATAATTTCTTAGTAGTAATATTTCTGAAGATCTCTAGCTGAGCCATGGATGCACACACAGTACAGTAGGTGGCGGTATACACCTAAGTTACTGGTTGCCACTGTCAATGCACCAAAGAAGAAGAACGGAAGTTTGATTGGATGCAGCGACCATCAATCAAAAATAGGAAGGAAGCATTTAGGGGCGAGCATTGGCTACTACCCACGGCTACTAATACATATTTTTATATTTTATATTTAAATGACGAGACAAGGCAAAATTAACTACATTTATTTCGTCATATGTGGAAACTAGGATCTGCACAATATATCGCAAAAAATATAGTATCACAATATTAGGTGATGCAATATCCGTATTGCAAGAAGCCACAAAATATCACAAATTCACTTAAGTCTTCCATCTGACTGAGATTTTTACATTTTTTGCCAACACTCTCTAAAACCAAACATGCATGGAACTTATAAATGTGCAGAAGTTCAGTTGTAGTTATGACTTTCCTAATTTAGTAAATATTTTGGCCTTGGTTTGGTTCAGAGTTAGTGTTTTTGGAGTCTTCTTTTGATACATTTTGCTGAAAAAGATATTACATGTGTCTGAATTGAATGGAACGTTTTTTCCAAGTATCGCAATAATATCATTATAGCCATATTGCATGGCCGTATCGCAAATCACAGGTTTTTTCAATATCGTGCAGCCCTAGTAGAAACTCTTTCTCAAGACGATCTTTGATACAGAGCTGGAAAAGGACGCAGCTCATGGAGTTGGGGCATACAGGAGGGGATAAAGCGGCTACACAATAGTGGAGCCCGCGAGGCTACATAAATGCTGTTGTGAGTGAACTGCTGGCTGGAATGTGGTAACCTGCCATAGCTGGATAACATGAGGTGTAGTTCTTCTTAGCGCCCCTGGAGTGGCTGTGTTTGGAGGAGATGATCACAGCAGGTGCCCGGCACCAGAAATATAGACGTGTGTATGATATTTTTGTGGCATCAATATCAGGCTGCAGGGATAATTCTTCCAGAACATGGGGCTCTTATTTGGTGTGGTGTTTTTGTAGGTGGCTCTGCCGCTTTACTCTCTTCTGTAACTTTGTATTCATTGTGTTTTATGGATTAGTCAGTGATATACATTTTAGATGTGTAGCTGAAAACATTCAGTGTAATCATGGCCTGTCTGCATCAATAATGGTAATTATCTCACATCTGCTCATAACGTGAACAAAATGTAAATAATCTACAAATGCAAGATTGTAAACGCTTTACAGGGGCATGTATTTTTGTAGAGAATCAGTGTTTTTTTCATGAGGGAACAGCATTGTAATATGCTTAAAAGCTCCAAAAAGTTGATTTTCTTTAATATGCATAGTCCAATTAAAATTTCTGATTTATTCTAACAACAAGAAAGAAAACATATCTGAGCTTATTTTCTTGTTTGTTTTACTGCTTCCTCCCTAGGTCATTTATTTGTCCTCTCGGCATCTCCCGGAGTGACAAGAAGCGATCTCAGAGCCGCTTGCCTGCGGGGCCTGAGGGGGTTTGTGGCGAGAGTCTAGGCACGTATTAGCCGCGCTGCAGTGTTGGCTGACCCAGACTGGTCCAGCGCTACATCACTGACTGCTCAAAGGCCCCATCTCCCCAACATCATCAGTGGTGGCAGCTTGACAGGCAGGTACTAGTCATGCAAACACCACTGTCCTATTGGATCATGTAGATGCTGCCTAGAGAGACGCATCCCCTATAATTCCCACAATTGGTCTTCGCCGAGTGCCTTTTTATGTGCAAATTTTCTCAATGCATCGCAAATTTAGTTCCATGTGGAAATCTCCATAGCCTTTTGTTTTTCTGACTGCTCCACTTTTTTCTTTTCTCTACATTACAATGGCTTCGTATTGAGATTGTAATGTGTCTAGTTGCTTTATAGAAACCAATAATTATCTCATGCTTTACAGTGAATAATAATAATTTGCTTATTAATACCCCAAAACAATATGGGTTATTTGTAGGAATATTAAGTGGCTTACTGCATTGTGATGTGTCTAACTTATTACACCATGTGGTTTTGAATAAGCCAAGAAAAAGTGACAAGGAGTCCACAATAATTAACAGAGCAGAACAAGATATAGAGTTTGGGATAAAATGCTACAAATTGAATGTTATGAAGATTGTTCAGCAGAGTTCACATTCGTCTGCTGTATCACTGCCAGTAATCTGAGACCACTGACTCTCAAACCTTTCACACCAAACACCACATCATAAAATATGTGAGCTTCAAAGTACCACTGGGCCTAGATCAAGGCACGGAAATCATGCCTAAACTGGGCCTAAAAGTGGCCTGAAAGTGACATCTCTATACCAGAAAAAAACCCAACATATGCATTACTAAAGCAGAAAAAAAATGTTATGAAATTAAAATGAGTCGAACTCTTTGAGTGCTGTTGAGAGAATCTGCTTGTGCTGGTTTTTCCCATGAAGTTTACTAAAAATGAAGTGTTAGCACTCGTCTTTAGGCAATTAGTTACTCAAGATGAACACATTGGTCTTTGCAGAGTTTGTCAACAAACACAGTGAATAGTTCCAATAAAAAAGAATGAAATAAAAGATAAACACAGATTACAAGCAAAATAAGGTGAATTTAATACTTTTACGGTGTTAACGGGCTCACCAAGACTGTGATGCTTTAAAGTGGTTGCTTCTCTGGTGTCCTGGAAGCAGGAAATGCTGAGGCAGCGAGAGGTGATGGTTGACCTATACGTGACCTATACACAGAAGAAAATTCCTAGTCTGTGAAACCTTCATTGACAGTGGCAATACATTCTATTCTGATTCTGATTCTGATTGATAAAGTAAGTAGTACTAGATTACTTAGCTCACAAAACTAGTGCTTTGCGTTACTCGCTACTTCACAAGGGAAAGGGAATCTTATTTGTATGGCGCTTTCATATGAGACAAGTCATCTAAAGAGCTAGGAAATGTGGGTGAAGTGTCTTCCCCAAGGACACAACGACAGTGTGCACCTGCAGGAACCCCAGACCTTCTGGTCATGAGATTTCTTTTTGTTTTACATGCTGTTTACTGTTCTGTGTATGTCTATCAAGTGTAATCACTAGTTCAAGAAAGACTATGACCTCGTACAGCACTATAAAATCTGACTGTAAGATCACCTTGAGGCCAATGTTGTGTAACTGCTGTTTATATGTGGGATCGTAAAAGTTTTTCTACTTGGTTGTGTTTTTTATGTGGACCCCAGGAAGAATAGTTGATGCTGCGGTAATAACTAATGGGAATCCGTAATAAAGATAAAGAGACGACCTGCTCTACCATCTGCGCTACAAAAGTAATCTGAGTACTCTAACTATGTAACCCTTTACCCCCAAACCAAAATTAGTGTGTTTATGTAATTAAGTCCTGTTCATTGAACTGGACTTAATCGTGCAAATGCAGATATCTCGTGCCTTCTGAACTATGTGTATGATAAATTCTGAAAATAGCTCTGTACGTCCGGGTAAGATATTGCTGTAAGCTTCATAGTGCATGGTTGTGCATATTGTAAGCTCTTTGTTGGATGACAGAGACCTATCAGTACCACCTGAAACAGCCCAAGTACCACCAGATGGACACGTGCCACAGTTTGAGAACCCCTGCTTTGGAGTGAATTTTAAATCTCCACATTGTTTTATTATTATGGAATAAGTGGAAACATATAGAAAATGTTATCTCCCCATAAAACCCCGCTAATTCCTTTCCTTCGCTTCATGCTCACTGTTCTCGATCAGCCTCCTCTTCACTCCTGCGCGCTCTCCCACTCTGCGCTGTGCATTTCCTCACTCCTAATTAGAAAAAAGTCCCCTGTAGGTTTCCGTTACAAAGCAGAATGTTTACAGTTAGCGGTTCAGCCATGGGTTTCTGGGTCAGGCAAAGAGGCTTGAGATTTTTACGCGAAATGTTGCTTGCCTTGCATGTGTTATTGACATGGTGCGATCCCTGAAAGCTTAATTTCATAATACGTTACAGTTGTGTTATTATTTTTTTCACGTGGAGGAAAATAAGCAAATCCCACTTTGAACTGTTACCTAGCAACAGCTGCTCTAAGTGGGTGAAGACGGAGAGTCGTCGGAAGGACTGACATTGGGTTGGACAAATTTTAGAATGGTACTGGAGATTGGTGAACCCACAAACACAGAGAGGATCATTATTTGGAAATAACATCCTGAAAACTATGAATGTGAGATGGAAAGATTAGAATGTCCTCGGGTGGGGCCTCTAATAGATTTCTGCAAATGCACGGCGTCTGGAAAGAAGTAGTACCAGCTGCTAGTAGTAGTAACCAGAGCTTGTTTGGCACTATGGTGTTGTTACTCATGGTTGCGGATAGTTTCAACTGGCTGCACGCCGAGAGTAATATTTAAATGTTCTGCTTGTTTCTGCAGATGCACTGTATATGACGTAGTTTTAGTATTATCCCGGTCCACATGATGCTGTTTGTAGAAAACATTTGACATTTAATATAGGAACAACAATAATATATAAGAAGCACATAAAATGTATGCAAAATGTCCTTGCTATTGATAAAAGATATAAGAATATGGAACAAACATAGAATATTAAAAAGGCATATTTATTTCCATAGACAAGATTACATATAAAGAAAATATATACAGTATTGAAAAACTTGTTTGAGTCTTGTCCTCCACAGGGGACTTTATAGATCAGGGGTGCCCAAAGTGGAGCCCGCGGGGAGTACTTTGATTCATTTGTGAGGTGAATAGACTTAGTAACGACACCAAAACAGCCTGTTGTACTCAGTATCACAGTAATTGCATTTGGCCCTTTGTCCGCTAATAGTTTTCCATTTTGGCCCTCCATGGAAAAAACTTTGGGCCCCTCTGGTTTAGATTATCTCTCCCCATAGAAATGTGTGTATAAATAGTTATTTATATTTCCCTATTTTAGGCCAAAAGTTATTGAGAGGATAATCCCCTAATGCTCAGCCTCTAAGAGTGAAAGTTCTGATGCTGCTGTGCCTTGATGTTGCAATACCCTTTTCAAATGTTAAAATAAAACAATTCTGTAGTTCAAAGCTGTAGTGTTGTATTTTTAACATACATTTTGTATGAAACATTTTAAAGGCCCTGTTCTTGATCTTTATTTTTAACTGTAAAGTTAATTTATATTGTGCTTTCTACCTGCTTTAGGCTCAAAGCGCTTTACATCAAGGAACCACTCACCCATTCACACTTTCAATCATACACCAGTGTACGCAGGCACTGGAGGCGAGGTGGTGACAGTGTACACCTGCGAGATCTGAACCGTTAACCCTCTGGTTACAAGACGACCCGCTCTACTACTTGCATTATACAGTATGTTCATTTTTATTTTTATTTAATGGTTGTTTTTTTATTTATTGAAAACCAATTCAAGAATCCGCCATGTTAAAAATACATGTAAAAAAGAATCAATTGGCTATATTATAATTAGCCACACCCAAAGGAAGCAAATTAGTGTGTGTTTTCAAAATGTATTTTATAAGATATCCCTCTGATCTGTTCTCACTATTACAAAAACAAATAATAAATCTAAATAACAGCTGATTTCCATGCTCACACAGTTTCACTTTCATTTTCACAGTGACTTAACAGACCAGCGCTGCACATGCTTCTTTTGGACTCTTCCTTTGGCAACGTACTGCAATTATCAAGTGGAAATGGATAAAATCTGCTCCCTGCACATTGAATTATTATTATTTTTCTTTATTATTTTTTTCTTTATTTTTATTACAGTTTTCACAAAGCAAAACTGAAAACAAAAATGTTGCAGCTCTGTAAACAAGGTACATGAACCCAAAATGTAGTAGGTGGTGGGTTAGTATTACACTGTGTACATAAGGACTTCATGAGGATTTCAATTATACAAGAAACCTTTTAAAAGAATAGAGGAAAGGTCCGGTCCAATATAGTCCAAATACAGTCATAACCACAATTATCAGCCCCCCTTAAAGTTTTCAACATTTTCCTAAATTTCATCCAAATATTTGCAACTTTGATGAAAATTGATCTCATCAAACATTCCCCAGTGCTATTAAAAAGCTTTTGGTACATTTTGAAATATAAAATACATGTTCAGGTTGTCTTTATATGAAATAAAGGTAAAAATGGGTTCTTCAAAAATGTTAGCCCCCATGAGAATTTTTGCTTTCAAAACACACCTAATTAACCAATCGGCTTTTAAATCACACCTATGCAGTCAGTTGGCTTCCTAGCAACACCTGCAGTCAACACCTGCAGTTAATTGGCATTCAAACTGCATAAAAGGACTCCAAAGCACAGGGCACCTGAACACCGGAGGGGGACTACTATTTCTCATCATGACAAAGACCAAAGAAATGAGTC
>OMNZ01061380.1:0-12673 GCA_900303255.1 Lesueurigobius sanzi | reverse complement strand
TTAAAATTATTATTATTATTATTCTTAGCAAATAGAAATAATTTTGTTTATCCTAATTGACCTAAAACAGGAAACGTTTATTTTGATTTCATGTCAAACAATGGCCAAAAAAATGTGTCTTTTTATACAGTGTATGAAAACTTCTGGTTTCAACTGTATATAGAGAAAGATGCAAAAATGCTGCTCAAATTAAAGTTGATGAAATGTGTTGCGGCGGTGATAAACGATAGATCCACACGGCTGCCATTTTGAGGCTTTTGCTGGAAACACAAAGAGCTCCTTCCAAGTTTTCTCTTCTCTCACATTAATAAACAGTGACAGCGTGGGGCGGGTGTAACATTGCCGCACGCTGCCCCACGCTGGCGCCAAAGTAGAACTGCACCCGAGGAGAGAAAGGGGGGAGAAAACGTGCTAGAAAAAAGCCCTCTGGAATTGCTGGATATTTCCGGATAAATTGGTCATAAAATTGGGTCCGATTTCATCATTAAAAATCAAGATCATTGAATGGTTTGTGAGGTGTTAGTTTATCAGAGTGTGTCTTATTTTGTAGTAAAATGAGATTTCTGATCTGATTTTAACCTCTTAAACCCCAGCGTGCCAAATTTGGGTCCTGGGGAAGGAAAAAGAGAGACGAAGTAAAGAGGGAGAGAGACAGAGAGAGGGCAAGGAGACCGAGAGAGAGAGAGAGAGAGAGAGAGAGAGAGAGGGGAAGGAAAGAGACAGAGAGAGGGGAAGGAGAGAGAGAGAGGAAGGGAAGAGGGAGAGAGAGAGGGGGAGGGAAGAGGGGGAGAGGAAGGAAAGAGACAAAGAGGGGAAGGAGAGAGAGAGAAGGAAAGAGGGAGAGAGAGAGACAGAGAGAGGGGAAGGAGAGAGAGAGAAGAACGAGAGATTTTAGTGCCCAATTTGGGTCCTGTGGGGTTTAACAGGTTAATGCGTTGTTCTGCGGGAGCCGGGTTATTCTTGTTGTTTTTTGAGGGATATCTGTCCTTGTAATACAGCAGCGCGACCACGACGATATCGAGGCACTTTTACTACTGCGATATCGCGATAGCATCAATATCGTTACATCCCTACTAGTTACTCTAGTTTGACCTCCTTTTTGAGTAACGAGTAATGTAGCGCATTGCTATTTCCAAACCAGTAATCAGATTAAAGTTACTTTAATCCAAGTCACTGTGAGTGAATTTAGTAATTTTCCTTAGTAAAAATTAGTGCTGTCAAAAATATGGCGCTATTATCGCGTTAACGCAAACCAATTTTAACAGCGTCATTTTTTTTTATCGCGCGATCAACGTGTGACGCCCATGCATCACCAGCGCCGAGTAAATGTTGTAGAGACTTACGTTTTTTTGCGAAGAAGAGGGTTTGCGCTTTAAAGTCAGTCCAACCATGTCCTTCTAGGCCACCGGGGGGCGATGTAACGCCGCGTTGAAAATTCGTGTCTAAAAGTGCTTAGCTAGCATTTGCCAAAACTGCTGACTCTGCACTTTACACAATCGCCCAGGGATTCAACTTGTTTTTTTTCTATCAAAAATGCAAATATATGGAGAATAAACACAGATGGCTCATAGAAGGTCATGTTTATAGCCTTTATGTTCATAGTATATATTAGTGCAATGATAATCAAAAAAGTGGTTACAGTAAAAAAACTGTTAGTGTAAAATATAACACTACATGTTGTTTTCAGTCAAAAACATTTGAACAAAGCCTATCCACTTTTCCATGTTGATAATGGGATTAAAATGATAATTCAAGGGAATTTAGAATAGATAAAAAATATGCAATTAATCACAAGTTAACTATGACAGTCATGAGATTAATTGTGATTAAATATTTAATCGTTTGATAGTACTAGTAAAAATATATATTTGCTTTATTCTTCGGGGCGTGATGTAACGTCTGTGACGTCTGAGGATTAACTCAACAACTGTTGATGTTACTGTTAAAATGCCACAAGTGAGTATTGGCAGAACCGGTGTCATTTGTGTTGGAGGTGTTGTCGGTGGCTGCTGAAAGTAACTAAAAAGTAACTTGTAATATATCTAAGTTACTTTTAAACTAAAGTAATCAGTAAAGTAACTTTTTAAAGGAATAATTAGTAATCAGATTACTTTTTCAAGGTAAATGTGGCAACACTGTAGCTAGTTATCGATATTTTGAGCACAGTCCTAATTTGCATAGCGCCAGCAGCTAGTGATGGGATTTGTGACTCATCTTTAATGGGAGCTGAATGTTTGGGATTCGTTCATTTAAAAGAGCCGTTCAAAAGACTGGCTCATTTTATATAGATTTTTTAAGAAGCCAGACAGAAAGCTTACGCTGTCTGAGAACATTATTCAGAGGTTTGGCTTTTTGATTGAAATGACCCATGCTTACAGCGGTATTCATGATTTGGCTTTACTACATGTCAAGTACTTCAAGTACTTGACATGTAGTACACCCTCAAGTACTACATGGGTGCGTTCAAGTGACATCACAACATACAGAGCCTATGGTTTGAAATTGAGGTGGAGGGAGGCTGAAAATTCTGTGATGGCATTCTGTATGGTAACTGTCAACATGCAGATTTCTGGTCTTAGTTCATCACTAATTTCTCTAACTCTTGGGCCAATCCCCACAAACTGTCTCAAATTTCAATGTTTTCTCTGTCAGCACATATGAACTAAGGTCAATCTAGTTTCTCATAGTTGTCCAAAAGTGATATCCTTGTCGCGAGATCTGAATTTTCTCACAACAAATCCATCTTGAAAGACTCCGACTGATAGGTCCGTTTTGTAGGCATGTCATTGGTCCGAACCAGCTGTGGTCGGACCAATCACAGGCCTACTGTGTGGCTGGGGGCGGGACATGTATGACGACAGTCAGAAGCGCGCTGCCTCAGCTAAACAAACATGGCTGCGTCGGAGGACTTCGTGGGTCTTTTTTTATTAGTATTATTTTTTTCAACACTTCCCGGTTGTCATTCCCGCCGCCATGTGATACGTCACATGACTCGCTGCTGTGATTGGCTAAAAGTGCATTATTAGCCCGGGCTTCATCTGATCAGCTCAAAGTATTGTACTGAATGTTTGAAGAGGAGCCATCCCAGATTACAAAGGTTACAAAAGTGATGACAATATTCCAAAACCTGCATGAAGTTGGCCAGTAGAAGGAACTTTCAGCCATACGAATAATACGGCAGGTTTTTTAATCTAATTACTATCAAGTAATGATCAAGTTCAACATTTGTCCATTTTATTCTTGGAAGTTTCTTTCAAAAACTGTTCCTCTCCTTCGAATTGTGTTGAACTGAAACAGAATTCTATAATGTGAGTGTATTTTCTCATGTCACCTGTGCTTCCCGCTCTGCTCATGTGCAGTTTTCTAGCGTTTACTCAGTTCCACTTGTGGGAAGATTTGCATTCAAATAGACAAAAAGCTTCAGCTCTTTTCATATTCGCTCACTGCAACCTGTTCCTGGGTGGTTTCTCGTTGGGAGCAGAGCGGCGGATGGTTAACTTTTGCCTCTTTTGACGTTTTAAGCTGGTGATTCAGTGGATTCTCCAAAACAAACACGGCCAAGTCTCGTCACGTCCTGCTCTTTCTCTGTGTGTTAAATTTATCCGCCGTTCGCTGCTCACTTCAGCGTCGCTCCCCACTTTGAGCGAGGAAACTTAATCTCTAAATTGTCACTCTGTCACACTGAAAGCACTGCGTATGTAATTATAGGACACCGGCTTCTCAAAGGCATGTAATCAGACTAATCCGCTGGGTTGTATGGGCCTGACAGAAGCGCCCTCCGATTGGTCCGACAGTTTGTGGCTTATCGGTGATGGGGAATATAAATTCTCAACTTGACGAGATACTTTTAGTTTATGGCGGTAATAGTTTGCGTCAATGAAGGGAGAGTAGTTTGATAGAGCTACTGCGGATGTTGTACGATTTTATAAACATTTCTGGCAAGAATGAATGAATGTGGAAAACATTTTTTGACAAGTATTGCGATCCTTTTGACTGTACATTTTGAAAATTGAATTCGTAGCTGAACTTTTTGAGGTATGAACCCAGAAAACAAATGTTCTTAAAAATGTTCAATGTAAAATTATAGATTTAAAACCGGTTCTATCCATTATTTAGTTATTTTTACACATAAAATGCCTTATTTCTTTTTATAAGAAAACACCGAAACTTGCTATACATTTTCCCCTCATATTTGTTGGCTTGTGCTTGTATTGCACTTTTCAAGCCTGATTACCCTTTTGCTGCTTACATCATCAGTGACATCAGCTGGAGGCAGGAAGTGAGCAAGATAAATAAGATTAAACTAAAACTACTGATTATAAGTGTAAGACTACAACTAAAAAATGTGGTCCTGTTGTGGCTTAAGGAGCAAGAACAAGAGGAATGACATTTGAGACGATAAAATAAGGTTTTATCTGATATTTACAACAACAGCTTTCCACCTCTAGCTAAACCCGGAATGTTTACAAACAATGAAAGGATCTATACTCAGCGGTGACAGAAGCGAGGCTGCCATTCTGCGCCAACAGCGGCCTCTTGCCTGTGTAGGTTCTCAGTCGTACAGTTGTCCATCGTAGGCAAATATTCTCCAGTCTTCATCTGTACTCTGCAGTTGAAGTGTAGGACGATTCGCTTTTCATGCAAAATGCTTCGTCAGCAAATGAGTAGACTTGACAGACTCGTGAGTCTCTTAAAGAGGGCCTAAACGGGCATACCAGAGCCTTACTCCACCCACACCAAAAATGTGAAATTTGAAAAGAGGCGTGCTCGCTAATTCAACTCCAATTCCCTACGGGGCAGGAGCCACAGTCGTACCACAGCGTTAGAGATGATGAGGCGTGGCAGAGCTGATGACGTAAACTTCTACCAACAGCACAACTTCTACCTCCTCAGCTAACCCCCTGGGCTTTGTTCTAAAGCTGTTGACACTTCTCTATCGCCCTGCTCTGGTTAATTGTCCAGCTTCATTAGCGTATGGTTTCTGTCTAAGGATGTTGCTGTAGACCGGGCCCAAATTAAACTTCTTAAGAGACCCACGAGCGTGTCAAGTCTCCTCATTTGCTGACAAAGCTTTTTGGATAAAGAGCGAAACGTCCTACACTTCTACCACAGAGTACAGATGAAGACTGAAGAATCTTTGCCTACGGTTCTGATCTATTGTACATGTTTTTTGTGGTAGGGGAAAGCGGAGCGCCCGGAGGAAACCTACGCAGACACAAGGAGAACACATTAACCTCTTAAACCCCAACAGGCCCAATTTGGGTCCTGGGGAAGAAAAGAGACAGAGAGAGGGGAAGGAGAGATCGAGAAGAAGGAAAGAGGGTGAGAGGAAGGAGAGAGAGAGGGGAAGGATAAAGAGAGAGAGGAAAGAGAGAGGAAGGAAAGAGACAGAGAAAGGGGAAGGAGAGAGGAAGGAGAGAGAGGAAAGAGAGAGGAAGGAAAGAGACAGAGAAAGGGGAAGGAGAGAGGAAGGAGAAAGAGAGGAAAGAGAGAGGAAGGAAAGAGACAGAGAAAGGGGAAGGAGAGAGATTTTAGTGCCCAATTTGGGTCCTATAGGGTTTAAGAGGTTAATTTGGACTTCGAGATGGTGCTTACTTTTGTTAGAAGTGTCCACATTGATTAATTTGCAACTGAATGGACTGTCAACCAAAAGAGCTTTAACCTCTTATACCCTACAGGACCCAAATTTGGCACGCTGGGGTTTAAGGGGTTAACCGCTGCCGCCGAAAAGTCAACCAAACTTATTTTTCTTCTTGATGGCACATTTCCTGACTTTTTGCACTCCCGCTGTGTGATAAGAACTGTTGTAACGAGTAAACTCCTCCATTGTGAGAAATCAATAAAGAACTACCTTATCTTAACCAATAGCACCAACAATAACCAAAAATATTCACAATTTTTGACCTAATTGCCAATTTCAACCCAGGAAGGTAGGCTATAGCTGTTTAGTGTTGTACTGTATATTCATGCCGTTCACATCGTTAGCAGCGCTTTAATGCAAAACTAAGCAGCTGTAGCCTGGAGTTGTCCTACCTTCCTGGTTTGAAACTGCACAATGCACACACAAACCATGGCAACCGAGCTCACCCAGAAACCGGCAATTGTTAGTGATGTGACGTTCATGACCGCATCGGCTCTTATGAACGAGGTGAACGGCTCCAACTGGATCTCCGTTGCGAAAAGATCTGGATCTTTTTTTCAGTCAATTTGACGTAGATTTACCCTAAATGGACTCAAAAATGGAGACAGAGATGAAAGATTTTTTGCTCTAGAAATCATTTGTCAGAAAGATGTAGCTTTTTTCATTGACTGTTGTGGCACAAAATTTGATTCACAAACACCATTTTTCAAGGAATAAAAAAATCATCTTTATCATCATTTGGTTTCATCTGGTTTAACCCTGATTTAGCTCTGGTCTAGTCCAGTTTTTGTCCTGTTTTAGCCCTGGTTTAGGCCTGATTTAGATCATGTTTAGTCCTAGTTTAGTCCTGGTCTAGCCCTGATGTAGACCACCTGGTTCAGTTCTAGTTTCAGCCCTTTTGGTTTAAAAGAAACGCCTGTCAGCCTAATATCTACTCATTATGACGTTTTTAGCTGGCACCATTTAAGAAAAAACAATATAGGAGCCAGTCTTTTGAACGGCTCTTTGAAATAAACACATCCCAAAGACATGGCTCCCTGTAAAGAGCCGTAAATCCCATCACTAGCAATTATTAGGAGCACAAAATGATCTAAATGGTAAATGGTCACACAGGTTCCAAGCGCTTTACATCAAGGAACCACTCACCCATTCGCATTCTCATTCATACACCACTGTACGCAGACAGAAGAAGGGGAAGTGTCTTGCCCCGATCTCATTCCCCCCCCCCTCACTATCTCGCATCAACTCAACATAAACTTTTACGGAGCTCGTCTTAAAACAGGATAAACTCACAAATAAAGCGTAAATGTAACCTGCACGGCCACTAAACCCTGTGAATAAATAACGTTGTCATAATAAGGTCAGAATGATCTTAGGTATGTGTCCTCTGCTCTCGCGGTTTCTTTGGACACTTCCTCACGGAGAAACCCAGTGTAAATATTGGCTGATGATAAACAGCTGAACTCTGGCCTCGCCGAGAAACGCGTTAACCTGTTATCTCCCAGCATTAAAGCTCCCACAGACACAAAGGCACATCTTCGCGGCCGACTAAAATGAGGCTAAAACAAAATAAGAAGTAGTCGGTGACACCAAAATTGTGACTAAATTGTGGAGAACTCATATAAACTAAATGAAAAATGGAAAGGAGGGGCAAAAATCTGGTGAATTCAGTAGCGACCGGAGCCAAATGTTTGGGATCCAATCAATTCAAAGTGTCGTTCAAAAGACGTTTTAGGAAGCCAGCGAGAAAACCCTTATTATCTGATTGTGTAGGTTCTCAGTCGTACAGGAGTTGTCCATCATAGGCAAAAATTCTTCAGTCTTCATCTGTACTCTGTAGTTGAAGTGTAGGACGTTTTGATCTTAGTCCAAAGATCGTCATCACCTTAATAACGACGTGAGCACGCTCGAGGAGTTAACCTCTAAGTCCCCTCCTCTCTTGGTGCTAAAAGTAGGAGAACATCTAGCATTAAGTATGAATAGGCTAGATGTTCTCCTACTTTTAGCACCAAGAGATAATTAATAAAATGTAATAAAAGGCTGAATTTCGCACCTTGACTTCAGTCTTCATCTGTACTCTGTAGTGTAGGACATTGTTTCGCTCATCATCCAAAGAACTTCGTCAGGCAAATGAGCAGAATTGACACGCTTGTGGGAGAAGTTGACTTCCAAGTCCCACCTCTCTTGGTTCTAAAGATTGGAAAAACAATTTATTATTAAAAACAACATTTTTCAATATTCAATTTGTAGCCAGATTGATTTAGTTCTGAACCAAGGTGAAATTTGAGTTTGTATATTTATTCACTAATAACTAGCTTAGAACAAGATCCAAAATCTCAAGAACAAGATCCAAAATCTCTTAATTTCGTCTTCATTTTACATGAATACACAAAATGACGGAAAACTGATCAAAGCCCGGTGGTAGTTTTTGAACCCCTGATCTAGACAGTTTGACCTGCCTCATCCTGATCGTTTTTGCCGCTCTAATTGCCTCCACTTACGCGCCTGTCTATTGCTAATATCTTCCAGCTCTTGTTTTTTAGCTTATCTTGGAGATTTTCCTTTATTTGCTGTGGTTTTCTGCCCTCACCACGCCCAGAGAAAGCATTCAGATCCGCTGCGTCTGGACTTGTCGTGAAGTTTGAAGAGGGAGTTTGAAGAAGACATTTTTTAAAGGTGAGATGATGGCGACTTTGATTCTTTTCGAGAGGTTTAGACAAGCTACATGTGTGAGGGAATGTCACGAGCTTATGCAGCTGTCGTTTTGCAGGTGTTCAGTCTGCATGATGGTTCACTTTGGCATTGAAACTAAGATGTCCGGGGACAAAACTAGACGGATATCTCGAAAGTGACCTCTGCCTGAAAAATTTATGTTTTCACCTGCAGCATCTCGATAAAATGCCAATATTGAAACTCTTTCTTATCTGTTGGATATTTTTTCTCTTGCTAAATGTATTTTTCACCCAGCTGTGTGATCTTAACCCTCTGAGGTCTTGGGGTATTCTTTATTGACCCGGGAAGAGACTCCAAAGCTGTTGTGATGAGTATATTTCTCCATTAACAATAGAAAATGCCTGATGACCTAACTGAATATAAAGCTTTCAGTGTGGAGTAACAGGCAAAAAATAATGAAGAATCCGAGGCACTCGTGTCCATGCAAAATAAAAGTCCTTTATTGAGACATGGACCAGCCTACGCGTTTCGACTCGTAGGTCTTCATCAGGGTTTATACCCAAATCTCTGCAACCAAATCTCCACTTAAGCCGCTCCTACAAACTACAAACATTCCAGTATGTTTTTCAATATGTAATACATGCCTGATTTATTTAGCTTTGATACAAATAAATACTACTTTATCGACAAAATAAAACCACTTAGTTACTGAAAATATGTATGTCAGTATCTACAGCGAAAGTGTCAAATTGATATCTCTCAATTCAAAGTTTTCCCCTATGCAACACACTTTCAATGTTCTTATTCCAAATGCTGTAACCACTCTCCTTATGGCTCACTTATCAGCGCCGCGCCCAGGTCGATACAGTATCTGTGCATTGACACCTGTAACAGGCCCATATCTTCAACAGCCGCCATTAGAAAGATATGATCCTGACTGAGCTGAACGCGGTGATCAGCTGATGTCAACACAGTGCAAATCCTACGCAAGTTTATACACTTTACTTGACTAAACCTGTGATTTTATGCTCAACCTCTGACCTATTAGCCATGTGATCATGTTGCCCCCCTTCTTGTTCCTTCCACGCACCTTCTTCATTTTGGCTATTACATTACCTGAAAGGAGACATATCATCAATTTTTTTGAGCTTTTAACCATATTCTAACGTTGTTCCCTCGTCCAAAACAGACGTGGAGCAGTATTTCGCTATAGCCTGGCAAGCTGGCCTGACTCCATGTATGAGATACATTGGAAGATTGCAAAGGATTGCGCTGTTGGCTGCCCAAACTGTGGTGAGAGCGCTACCAGACCAATCACAGCACAAGAGGCGGGAGTTAGCAACACGCCATTTTCACCGTCTACAAACTAATCAAATCAAATCGTTTTTTAATCAAATACTAAATGTATTTTTGCCACGTGATTTCCACTATTGTCTGTAGGCCAAATCCTCATCAGCCCTGCCGCGAGTAAGAACATTGTGTAATCCCCACTTTATAAAATGTAAAAGTGGTGGAAAGAAACAAAGTAAAAAGTGCTCAAGTATACGTCTTTTACCACTGACTTCTACCAGAAAGGAAATTACCATATTTAGATGACAGTCTTGTTGGTGAGATTGTGTGCACATTGCTAGACAAAAATCTCACACATGACCACTGCATGAAAACTGTCTCGCCTTGAAATAAAAATGACTCACTCTAATATCTCTTCAAACACAAACGACGCTGGGTTTAGCTATGGAATACATTATTAGATCCTGTAAGAAAAGACAGGGAGAGAAAACATGGAGGAACAAACTGTGCAACCCACTTAAAAATGTCCAGGAAAATCCTGGAAATTACTTGGAAAATAATTTCTAGTAAAGAGTGAGAACCCTGACAGATTTCATCCGGCTCGAAGGACCAATTTTAAATCTTATATTGATATTGGTACTGAAGATGGTTCCTTGTGGTGTTTTCCATCGACGGTGCAATGGTCAAAGCTGGTTATCATCAACAGTGTCCAAAGTGAATTTGTACGAGTGATCTTGTGTTCGGAGGCTTAAGGCTTTAAATAAAACACATGTAAGTCACTCCACGATACAACTCATTCAATATTAACACCCCACTCAACACTAATGCACCAATTCTGACTACACAGCTCAGAGACTTTCCATAAAGTTCCTATAGAGCCTGTAAACACCCTGATACACATGCCATAGGTGTGTGGTTCTCATACTGTTGGAGTGACTTCCTGATGAAGGCCAACGTGTGGCTCGAAAAAGCATAATAAAATAAACATGGTAAATGCTGCACTTGGTCGATTTTTTTTTTTACTTTACTAAGGAACAAAACTATCAAAAAAATCACCACGGCATCAAAAATCCATCTTTTCACCTTTAGCAGCTCGCCTTAAGGGAGACATATCATGCAAAATCTACTTTTTTGAGCTTTTAACCACGTTATAATGTTCCCTCGTCAAAAACAGACCTGGAGTATATTATTTAACTTTGAATTAATCCTGTTTGCGTCGGTCGGTTCATGTTGAGTTCTTCTACGATTCTGCAGCGTTTCGTTTTCTACTTCCTGGTTCAACTGCGTAATTGTTCAAACTCCCAAACGGCCCTCCACATTTTTAAAGCCAATAATCCAGCATTACATTGGTTCTGACTGAGCCGTTCTGTGCTCATAGAGTGGACACAGCAACTCTGTCATGCTGCAGCCACATTATTGAATCAAAGAGAAAGATCATTTTTACTCCTTGAACCGCCACCTTAACGCGATGGGGGGGTTTGAGCACCCGAATGAATCTATAGGATCTCTG
Source organism: Lesueurigobius sanzi (assembly GCA_900303255.1). Taxonomy (NCBI): domain Eukaryota; kingdom Metazoa; phylum Chordata; class Actinopteri; order Gobiiformes; family Gobiidae; genus Lesueurigobius; species Lesueurigobius sanzi. Next base: position 1,559 of record OMNZ01061380.1, on the reverse strand, counting down.
TTGTCTGGGGCATTATGCTCATGGCAAACAGGTCGTAGGTGAAGGGTCAGACCAAGAGCGGTTCAGAAGCCTCTTATGATGAGACCATCAAGGGTGCAAAAATCACACTATGCCCACTAGGAAAATGAAGGCTACACCACTGGTCGTGAGGCCGTCCTGCCGTGGAGCCACCACCTGCAGGAGGAGCCATAAGGGACTGGTGCAATCTGATCCTTGTAGCTTGGACTGCTGCCCCCCGTGGAGGGATGGATTCCCACTCTTGGCTGTAAAGGGTGTTCCAGGCCAAATCCTCACCAGCCCTGGCGCTAGTATTTAAGAACATCAGGTAATCCTAACATACAGATTATTTTCAATTTTAAAATGTAAAACATAAATGCACAGACATCCTAATGAAATATTTTAAGCCTGTTTTTAAGATTATGCATTATATGTCGTAAGCAAAATTTGTAGTTGAAGTGTAGGATGGTTCGATCTTAGTCCAAAGATCGTCATCAGCTACTAAAAACTGAAGCACGCTCTTAAGATTGATCCAGTAGGCGGAGTTAACCTCTAAGTCCCTCCTCTCTTGGTGCTAAAAGTACCAACATCTAGCCTATTCATACTTAATATGGCTCGTTATCGCTCCATTGTCTCACTCTGGACTAACTTCTAAGTCTATTGACACTCCCCTATGGCCCTGCTGCTCCCAGTAGTCCAGGGTCATTAGCATGACAGTAGAGATGGTTTCACTCTCAGGTTGTTATTGTCAATAAGTTTCTGCCTCAGTAAGTTGTCATAAATTGGGTCCAATTTATAATGGAGGCCTCCTTTGCGATTCATAGCTGGATTTTCTTTTTTAACAAATATGGCCTCTTTGACTCCTCTCTCCAAGTATCTACTTTCTTTCGATAAAACCCTAACCTCACTGTCCTCAAACGAGTGTTTGGTGGCTTTGAGATGGAGATGCAGCCGACTGAGGGCCGTTACCGCTAGAGATCCCTCTTCGGTGTTGACCAAGCCTTGTTTCAGTACTTGTTTTGTCTCCCCAATGTAATGTTCTTTGCATTCCTCTTCTTTGCAATGAACACAAACGGATATGCATAATATGTTTACTTTAAATGCATCATTGTAAAAACTGTATTTTTGTAGGTAAAGATCTGTAAGTGGCACAATCTTATACCATAATATGAAATGTAGTGGAGTGTCACATGTCATTACCATGTTATTAACATTGAACCACTCCAGGGGTTGGTTCATCGATGTTTTCACCTTAAATGTAAATCTAAACGGGAAAACTATGTCGATATGACTTTTTTTTTTTTTTTTTCACGATGCACAAGCCTCTCTTTCTCAGGTGGGGGGTTTTGAGCCACTTACTGGTCAATTTCCGAGAACAGCAAACACGCGCTGTGAGAAAATTGTTACCATTTTGACCGCAAATAGCTTTTAGGCAAAAATATGAAAGGTATTTTGATAAACACTGATGTATACTTGGCCTGGACATTTCTGAAGCTCGGTTTACTGTATATATATATATATATATATTTTTCAGAGGGCCAGGCACGGTATTTTCATCTATG
>OMNZ01061367.1:0-16391 GCA_900303255.1 Lesueurigobius sanzi | reverse complement strand
AATAAAAGGTATATCTTCTACTCTGATATTGCTCTAATCAAGGTTTTTACAGATGCTTACAAATGTCCGCCCACTACAACTGTATCTAAACTCTGCAAAGGGCTACAAATACAAAATGCTAATACGAGTGATTGGCTTATAATGTGCAACACGCAACAAACATCAACTAGCTCCAAAGGTGGAGGGAATTTGGGTGGAAATGTCTAAAGAGATTCTTTATTACTCCTCACACCACTAACAAATTCCAGGGGCCTCAGCAACAATGTTGGAGACAGTGTGGTCACTTTAATGCCAATCACTCCCATATCTTCTGGACATGTACACAACTAGCACCATTTTAGGCCAGTTAACGGAGGACATTATGGCTTATGACATTCCTAAGGATCCCAAGATCTTCCTATTAGGTCTGGTACCAAAAGATTTGTTTCCAAAAAATACTTTTTTTTTTTTTTAATTATTTTGACTGCAACTAAGAAGGCAATAATATGGAACTGGCTTAAAAAGGATCCCCCCCGAGCGGAACAAGTGCAAGAGATTGTGGAGGAGGTGCATTCAATGGGGAGACTAACTTTCTTTTTGCGACTGGAGGGTCATTTTTATTTTCAACGCTGGTCTAAATGGCTCGTGTACAAACAGAGGCTTGAAGACTCTCTCGATTGATTCTGTCTGTCTTTGTGTTGCTTTGGTGTGATCCTGTGAACAGTGCCCCCTTTTTGTTGTGTTGTTTTGTTTAAAAACAAAAACAAAATAAAGAAAAAAAAAACTGATCCCCCTGACAAATACCAAGATATCAAGTTTTTATGCCTATTGGGTCCTAGAACTAAATCTACACAGCAGTCACAGCAGAAGAAGAAAGAAAAACTAGAAGAAATCATGGAATGTATGAACATTATCATTCTGTTTTATGGTTTTACATTACATTTCTGCGGAGGTACCGAAAAGTGTTTTGCTCAAGTACTCCAAAAAATGGAATGACTTTCAGCCTGAGCTTAGAGGATTGATTCCACACTCTGCTCCACCCCGTCACCACAGCAGATCCACCGTCTACGTTCCGTATCTGTAATACATTTCTATTACTTTGTTTTTGTTTAGAAATGATGGTTCTTCGCGAGTTAATCCATGCCCCGCGGTAATAAGGGCTTTAATCATCGATGCTAATGTCCTCCGGCAGACCACTACATTACTTTGCATCTGCATATTACAGATATACTTATTACGTTCTACATTAAAATAAAAGCAATAAAAGTCAGAGCAAAGTAAATGTTGCCCAGATAAAGTTAACAGTGTATGGATTCGCTGTGTCCGGCTATCGGAAAGGAGGAAGAAATGGGCCCTTTTAATCAATGTGAGTAATATTTGTGTCTGTGTGCGGGGGACTAGCCACATTATCATGTCAAGTTACAAATTAAAATGCTTGGCCGCTAACAGACTGGGGATACAAATGGACCATCATGGCCATCTAAGTGTTCTAATGACATTTTTCGCCTGCCAGACAATTAATTCTATCAATCTGCATAACCTTTCCCAAAGCTCAGAAAAAACAATGGCGTTTTTATGGCCGCAAAATGAATGGGGGTCCGGCAGAAGAAGTATGCTTCGGCAATCATTACATTATTTAACAAATGTATTTAATTGGATTTGGACGCCTGGGTGTCTGTTTCGGATGGCCCAGAATGCAGACTCCAGCTCGGGCTAATTCAATCGGCTAAATGGAATCAGTGGAAATACTCTGCAATCATCACTGCATTAGGACGCTCGTTCCCATCATGTAAACATTGCTCTGAGCGCCTGCCATTTATCTTAGCCCTCTCTCTCTCTGTTTTCTCTCTTATATCCACCACTTCTAAAGACATTCTTTCATCCCTCATTTAATCAAAGTTGAGTAAGAGTTCCGTTTTCGGACTCCAGTGAATTGACAAAAAGCAATTTAGCCCCAAAAAGCTCGCACTAGGAGACGCGTGAACTGCTTAGCTCCTCACTTTTCATAAATTAGGGGTAGAAGGCTTCCATCAGACGGGGCCTCGGAGGGATTGAGAAGGTGCTAAGCATGTCTGCCTTTAACGGAGGTGAAAAACACGCTAATTCATTAAGCATTGATCACCACAAATGACAGCAAAGTGCTTCGACATTTAGCGGGCAAATAACTGACAAATTGGCACACAATTTTTGTACATTTCCAACTCTTTAATGGCTAAAGTATGGAGCAGAAAGGCAATAAAAATGTTAGCAGACAACCCGATGAACCCACGCCCAGCCCATTACGCTCACCACTCCTTATCGCTAAACGGCCTTAATGTCTTAAACTGTGGGCAAGGGCCGCTCTAATGATGCATTTTGGTGAGTGTTTCTTACTTTTTTGATCAAAATTACATGTTTTATTTGATTCTTTTAAATGCAGTTTGTAACAGGAGACCCATTATGCAGTGGACGAATGGAGCCATTACCAAGGGTTAGGCTTTAAAGTACCTGGGTCTGTGTTTGAGCAAAAGTGCTTAATCTTGGATGGACTAATATCATTTCTATCAACACTTCAGCCTGTTCCGGCCTGTGAGATGAATACCGATATGACCTCATTATTGCATTATCATTGGCTGGACTCCTTGGCTACACACACACATACACACTTTAGCCTGCAAGACCCGCATTGTAAGCAAGAAAGTACAAAGGCACTTCTGGATAAGTTGTCGCTGTGTTAACAGCAGCAAAACAAGTATTGTAATTCTTTTCAAGAACATTTTTTACAACGGATTTTAAACAATTTATCATGTGTTGAATTTATTGCCAACATTCACAGGATTCTGGTTTAAGATGAACTGAAGGATCCCTGGATTGTCCCGAAAGCATATATACTGTACTTTATTATAACGACAATAAAGTATACCCTTAACTTTTCATTTTGATTCTGGCAAAACATCTAAAAGAAGAATTCTAATAATTTAACTTTTAATTTCAACATTCAATTGCGATGCATAGGTTCATGCTTTTAGACCATTCCCAGTCATGTGACTTTTGGTTGGCAGTCAGCCTTGTTATCAGGCTCATGTTACAGCTATCTCGTAATGACCTTACATGTGGACACAATACTATGCCATTTATTGTACTATAAAAACTGAAATTCTTACATCAATCCTCCCATTGTTGGGATAAACAACAGCAAAAAACATTTGCAGAGAAATGCTAGCAGCCATTTTAAAAGTTTGGCATCGTGCAGACCTTGTTAATCAAGTCTGGAGCGCGTGCCACCTTTCCGACTGGCCTAAAGACTTTGCTTGTTGTTTCCGAGTGATGTCTTGTCTTGTTTGTCTTGTTGTCTTCTGCACCTTTCACCGCCTTCTCACTCTCTCCCTCTGTCTCTGTCTCTCTCTCTCTCTCTCTCTTGAATGCCCCGCTGATAAATTTTGCCTCTGAGAAGATCAGATAGCAGCGGTGGGATTTCAAAACAATACCTCTTCAAGCAGGGGCTTCGAGAGGTGGTAATGATTTACAGCATCACACCTGTGGGGACCCCGCACTCCTGTGTCTCTGTGATTCATCCGTTTCATCTTCTCATTACAAGGCCACAGATGGTTTGAAGCCTGCTATAGCTTTCTTTACAAAACACCTATTTTCTGTGCTGTCAAAAGCCACGCTTGGCTCATTTGCGCAGTTTGGTGGTTGTTTGTGATTAAGCATATGCAGCGACCTGTGGCTAGTTAGCTGTGATCCGATGGGATTTCTTTCAGTCAATTGGAGTTGTGTTTCTTTTTTGTAAACATGGCCATTTCCATAAACTCTGCCTATGCTTTTGCTTGCATAAAACTTGTAAGAAAGCTGCTATTGGAGTAGTTCTTTGACCTTCACGGCACCACTTGCGTTATTTGACTTCTGGTTGAAGAGTCGTCCTTACTTGTCTTAATGCACAAAAATTGTTGATGGGCACTGGTCAAGTAAGTAAGCAAGTCAGTTTATTACTCATTAGCCTTTCCATACTTTGTGCTATAGTTTGGGATAAGTGGGCCATCAATATGCAATGTTTCGGAACAGTTTATATCCTCTGTAAAGTTGATGGAAGGACTGAAAGGCTAAAAGTTGTAGTTAGCTGAAACTCTTCCTCTCAATAATGCTGACGTGATTTAAAATGTAGAAAGATGCCCCACAGTGAAGCACATTTCACTCCAGGCTCTCTCCAAATGACGCAAATAAAGCTGCGACAAATGATTAATGCGATTGCGTGTGTGATTGCATGATTGACTGATGGTTGGCCTCCTTTAATGAAAAGTTCTTGACAAATAAGACTCAAGACGGAGGAACAAGAGGAGCCGGAGCGCCGTGGAGTTGGGAGAAGTCTACTCAGACAAGTTGGTGCAATATTGACTGTGCCATCTGTGATGTGTGTGACTTCAAAGCTACAATTACTTTGAGCGGTTTTAAGACTGATACCTGCTCATGTAAAGAGACAGCCTCTCACCTCCGGAGAGCTTGCCTGCTAGACGAGAAATAATTCATTTTTAAGAAACTGAGGCAAGGGCAAATTCTGCCGAGCAGCTCTCCTCTCATCCATCTTCAAAGAGAAGCTAGTTCCTATATGAAACAATGGAATATTTGGCATCTCATTCATGTCATGGGGCTTTTTTAACCAGAGCAGGGCACTTTAATTCCTCTATTGTTACTGGCAAACCCTAGTGAGAAGGCCTAAGAGGCTTTCTGGACCCCACCGGACACTCTTAAACACAGACCAATCAGAATGCACAATAACAAGTTGCACATTCATTCCAGAGCTCCGGGGATTTAACTATCACAGCTGATATCCAACTTTGCAGCAACAATAAAACAGGTCCGAGAGACATTCAGGGCGGTTTCACGTGAGACCACTTTGTTCGCGGCAGCTGTTTCCTCCGGTTCCAAAAATGACAGCTTTGCATCCATTAACGTGCATGCCACTGAAACAAGTATTATAGTTTAATTCTTACCATGAAAAGCTTCCAAGAGGCATAAAAACGGTGCCACGACACAATGCTGTGGGTGCGGGGACAGGCGAGCTCCAGAGGCCTTATTGCTTGTGCGTTGCGTTGACTTAATGGCAAATGGATGTCATTGGAATTTCAGGCGAGGCTGCAAGATCTTATCGCGCAGATAAATGAATTAATATTTTACACTTCAGCTACATTCCTTCCCCGCTACAAGACAGAGGCTAGAGTTGAGGGGGAGTCAAGTAAATTAAGAAAAAAGAAAAGGGAATGGGAAAGAATAGGAGCGGGGACTTGTGAACTCTCCTAATGTTATTCAGAGGCAGTGAGTCATGTAAGAGAAAAGCATCTTCTCTTGTACCAGTCAAGGACATTATCTTCTCCTGCTAGCAGTTATTAGCATTAGCATTTATATATTCAATGCAATTTTGAGGTCTGGTGATACTCCGAGGGGTCAGAAGAGAGCAAAGCGAAATGAGGAAGGAAGGATAAAAAGGTCTTTTCTCTATGTGCAATTGGCGCTAACCGGGACAGAATAACCAATGAGCTAAGACACAAGGACATTTTATGCTGGAATTCAATCTCTGATCGTGGCTCCAATTTCCTCTATCAACAGGAGAACGGCGCTCGGTAGAACAAAGCCGAATTATTACCGCACATCCCAAAGTGGCAAGGGTTTGATCAGTTCACGAAAGATCAAAAATATTATCAAGAAATGTAATTAATGCGTTTTTTTCCAATACACTGTGCAAAAAAAGTGTAGGTTTTGTCCATATATTACAAAGTGGATATGACTATGACCGGCTTTTGCTTTGAATAATTGAAGATTTTGTGATAAATTGCATTTTCGTTAAAAGGGGGGAAGGGTAGTGGACGCACACACACACACACACACACACACACACACACACACACACACACACACACACACACACACACACACATACAGGGAGCGTCTGGACACAGCTAATGGGATATCCCCCTAGCTCTGGAGGGTCAAAGATCAGCAGCGCAAGCACTCACATGGTTGGAGGCACTTAAATGCATCATCTGTTCAATTTAAAGACAATAAAAACTGAACCGGACCATGCTCATAATTGGGGAGTTTGGCCCGTAATGACAGTGGGCAACATGCATTTTTCTTCAATTTAAAATGGTTTTATTCAAAGCTACATCATGTAATTTTGCTCTCTCATCTTGAGTACTAACGAAGTGGGCAAAGTCTAGTTCCTTAGCCTTATTTATTTATGTATGCAAATGTATTTATTGAAATATATTTACATGTAGTCGAATTGACAACAAAGAGGATTGGATATCACTTTGTGTAACATTGGAATATAGTAATGTTTGATATTATTGACAATAAAATCTGTACACCTTTTCCAACTATTCTGGGTAATGATATACATGACAAAATAAGTGTTTACATTTTTAGGGAAGACTTTTTCACAGTTCAGAGTTTTCCGAATTAAACCAAATCAGTCAAATCAATATTAATTTTGTGCAGGACTACACAAGTCCAGTGGTTCTCAACTGGTGGGACCATTTTCAGTGGATTGCAAGCCTTTCCCAAACCCAATAACGGATCATTCTGTATATTTTTTGATATGAAGAATTATAATAATTGCTTGAATCAACTAAACTCTGCAAAGAAATACCCAAATTGGATGTTGAATTTATTGCAATGTACAAGTTAAAATTCATATTTTTTGGTTTTGGAAGTTTGAATAGATAACTGTATATCATCAATGCCAACCTTACTTCCATGTCCCCATCTGAAAGAAGAATATTAACCACAGACTTAAACTTTACTTTTTAACCTGAACTGTTTGGAGAAAGTGCGTCTTTGATAGGTACACGCCATCCTGACATTGCTATTTAATTGACCAATAGAAAGTTGCTATTTCTGAACGCCATTACGCAGCGCAGTCTGTCTGACTTGAAAGACAATAGGTACTTTCGCGTCAATAACGGTGGCTCATTTCATGCTCCCGCGTTATTTTGAAGGCAGATGGGATGTAATGCCCATCATTTTTGCCGGCGCTGTGCATTAAAGCAGGGAGGAATACAAGCTGCGAAAACAATGCAGGCTTTTTCCCCCTCTATAGACAACAGACAGAGCTTGTGACCAAAAAGACAAAGAAAGAAATCTCAAACAGGTGCCGCCGCTCATTTGACTACAGAAAGAGAATACGAAGCTGAGATCCATCAATCTTTTATGTGCATTCATATTTTAATATAGCATTATGCGCTACCTATTTGAAATCTCACCTTTACATAAATTCGTCCCTTCTGTGTCCACAAAAGTCGTCTAATCTTAGGTATAATGAGCCTCTTCATTCTCATCATCTTTGTGTTTGTTCCTGGAGTAATTTGGAGGGGCCCTAAGTGTCACCCCTCCTCTTCCCCCCACCGCCCCACCGCCACCACGCTGCGCCGCTCCTCACAGGCACCCATAGCCCACCTTGTCCTAGACAGTCATTGTGCGCTTGTATTAAGTGGTAGGGGGCAGGAGAGGGGGCCACGGGGGTGCACATTCTCTTCTAAGGCTGACTTTGAGATTGTTATTATCATTTTCAAAGCATCAAAGCTCCTCTCTGGCGCTTTTCTCTCACTCTCTCTCTCCATCCGAGCTTAAAGAGATGAAAGTTTGCCTTTGTTCCATCCCCTGCTACATTACCTCTATGCATTAGGCCCCGTCTTTATCCGTGAAATTACCTTTTAGCTTTCTCATTCAGCGCAGGCAGTGTGCATGCGACGGCGATGGCTGGCACTTTTTTCACCACATCATACCCCCCCCCCCCCCCCCACACACACACACACACCTCTTCCACCACTGCCACTAAAAAGATTGTTGCATTTGCAGTTTGATTTTGTCTACACCTCTTTTTGCCCATTTTACTGTATTATGCCGTCTCATATGAGGTCCGTCAATGCCTTCATTATATGGTTAATGTTGTTCTTTGATCGTTTCATCTCCAAACAAACATGTGCATCCCCTTTTCACACAGATATTGCCAGCGTGGCCTTGAATTTGAAGTAGTTCTGTGCATCATTTTGCCATTAACTCTTAAATTCATTTGAATGGTGGAATACCGTAAGTAAGTTCTCAACGCGATTACTACACTGGAAAAAAAAAAGTTTCTAAAAATCTAACAATGGATATCAGTTTTTTATACTTAAATTAAGATGGAAAATTTTTTTATTCAAAGTAAATTAAGTGACTCAAATCTAAGGTAAATGTATTTATTTCACTAAAATGGAGTTAATATAGGTTCGGGAGCAGGACCAGGCTCAACCTCCCTTCGTCAAGCCACTCCCTCAAACCAGCCACACCTCTAATCACCCCCCTTTTTAACCAGCATTCTGTTGGCTTATTCAAAGTAAATTAAGTGACTAAAATCTATAGGGTAAATTAGGTATTTATTTCATTAAAATTGTACTATTTCTAGATTATTTTCCGCAATGTACTCAAGTAAAGTCCAGATCCTCCAAAACCATACTTAAAAGTAAATTTACGTAGTCACTGTCCAGCTCTGCATTTTCCCTGCACCTTCTCCTACCCACTGCAGTGCACTCCATTTTCCTATAAGGTCCATCTGTTCCCTCATTACATGGTTAGTCTTGTTCTTTGATCGCCACATCTCCAAAGCAAACATGTACCTCTGTTGTTGCTCTATCACACACAATAGTTCAGATGCCTGTGTTCTCAGTTCAGTAAGAGCCACTTTCCGGCCTCTTAAAGTGCTCTTTGAAGCCGACAAGAAGCACTCAGCGAGGGAAAAGTTACCTTATATATACCTTATTATGCAGAAATTTCAGCTCAGATTGGGCTAATGTTGTTCCATGCATCCATCAATCCACCCAGGTCTGTATAGGTTGAAATGACATCTCAACCAACACTTTTAAAAGCTATAAGTAGGTTGTAATGAAGGGTCCAAGTTCTTACTTTTATGAATGTAAAAGACATGCAATTGCATGTAGTACATACATGCAATGTTGTGAAGGTTAGGTCAGTACTATTAGCACTAAAAGTAATCAGTCGTGACTTCAGCATGTTCTTTTGAATGGTCTCAACTTACTGTATATAGTGCTTCTCCACCTACATTAGGCACTCAAAGCTTTACAGCAAGGAACCACTCACCCATTCACACTCTCATTCATGCACCAGTGTACGCTGACATTGAAAGTAATGAAGTGTCTTGCCCGAGGACACAACGGCAGTGTGCACCTGCGGGAGCTGGGATTCGTACCCCCGACCTTCTGATCATGAGAGAACCCACTCTACCACCTGCCACTGTCGCCCCTCGATCTTTTGTTGGTCTTCCACCAACAAAATTAGTTGTTCCGATTCTGATACTGGTATTGGATTTCATGCCACAGATTTTTCAAGTATCGTTATCGGCGAGTACCTGAACCAAAACCTATCCAACACCACAATGTGTTTTTTTGGGCTCTCCAGACACTAAAACCTCTAATAATCACAGCAGATACATTTGAGTTTCCTTTTTTGCTTTCATTTAATCTTTAGAGTGGAAACAGAACATTGACAGAATACATTTTATATGCAGAATGAGCCATGTGCAATGGGCTTTGGCGTCTTTTTACAGTCTTTTGCTGGTGTTTTAATTTACACCGTGGTATCGGAGTAGTACTCGGTATCGGCGACTACTCAGAGTCCAAGTATCGGTATCGGATCGGATGAGTAAAAATGGTATCGGAACAACACTTAACAAAATTATATACAGTAGTTGCAGTTGAATCAAATTTGCAATTGTAATGGACGCAAGACTGGCCCCATGCAGGAACCTGATATACCACAAATACTCGAATACTTGAATACATTGCAATAATGAACACAGCGTTACTTTCAATCTCAATTTTGTCAGATTAACATTCATGTGGTATATCAGGGTCATGCATGGGGCCACAGATATTATATATCTATCAAATCTATTCAATCATATTGACCGGAGTTGACCGGAGAACTTTTTTCATGTTTACTTTTTCTTGAATCTTCATTTTAAAACATAAATTGAAGATCTAATAGCAATTCCTGTCTCAAAAAATGTGATAAAATATTTATTTTCCAAAATTGTGCAACCCCATTGCAAATTAACTACATAATGTTACTTCTTAATAGGTCATTTAAGTCCTCTCCACGCTCAAACTCCAGAGACACTTTAGTGGACACTGTTTGGCCTCAAGACAAAATTAATACACAAATGAGTAAAAGTTTAGACTTGCAAAGAGCGCAGACGTACAGAGACACAGTCATCCACACAGCTGGAAAGCCTCTTCTCAGGCTAATGTAATTAATAGCTTTTTATCCATGTAGAATTTGAAATGAAGATGTAAATTGTTCGTTTAACATAGCCATAGGACATGGAGGCTTCTGCTGTCAAAGTCAATTACCGACTCAGCATAGTTCCAGACTTTATGAAAACCTAATCAAGATGGTGGTCTGCCTGTGTGTGGAGAGAGAGGGCCTTTGTCTTACAAGTGTGTGTGTGTTGGAGGCTGTGCTGAAGTGGTATTAGCAGACGCTGGGCAGTTAGGCTGATTTAAAAATATCTACAAACCAAATCTTATCACGGGAAGATAAAAGCCGCAGAAGTTCTGTTTTTGCTTCTGTGGCAGAGCGCGCTGTAATCTCTGAAAAGTGTTTTGAGGATATTTAAGTTGATCAAGAATCAAGCTGGAGTAATTTATTTCTTGCATAACTTGGTGGATTTCTATGTATGTAATTACTCAGAATGATCTTGTCTCGTGGCTTCTTAAGTGTTTTTTGATTGATTTTATTGGCGCCCCTGTTTCCGGAGCTAACCTACATTTGACACAAAAGTAAACTTTGGTGCATGATAATACTGTTTTTTTAAACAAACAAGCTGCAATGATGGCTGCTCTGTTTTTTGTGGATCACAACTTGCAGTATCATGTATTCAGTAATGGCAGATAATGGCAGGTAATGTTTTTGTCCCTCTGTGTGCACCCATACTAAGGTTATTAAGGTGACATGATATGTTTCTAGGGCAATCAGCCAGACTGCTTCATCCATTAATTAGACCCAAAATGATAAAGCTATTTCCACGCAGTTGTAAAAAAAAGTGAGTGAGCACATCCGGCAAGAAAGAAAGACTCAAACCTTCTGGCGTTTGGCACAGAAGCCAAATGGCATTCCCATAATCCATTGATTCAACTTTTCCAAGTTCACCTAAAGCTCTCCTGAATCACACATATCACCGCGTATTACATCAAAAATGCAACTATTAGAAAATCTTGCCAAACTTTGTAAAATAACTTGTTTTGCCAGTGGACGGCTTGTACAAATTTTGTTGACATAAATAAAGAAAAAAAGCCCAAATGAGCTTGCTGGAGTGAGCCGTGCACGCTGCGGCCTGCTTGTGTGGAAAGTCATTTATAAACGCCAAGGGTAGTCATTCATGCTCAATGATTTAGGACTTTCAAAACACATTTCTGGCTCATTTGAATAATAATGGTCATAAAAAACATTGCCCGAGGCGCGGCAAGCATACATCAAGCAACAACAAATGCCTTGTGAAGTTGTCGAAAAGACCGCAAACACGAAAACAATTAGGAGGCGCAACTTAATTTGAGAAGGGCTGCTTTGTTCTCATGTTAATAAGTTTCGGCGAGGAGTCTTGTAGTTTTCGCCGCTGACTGATTGGTACAGGCAGACAGACAGCTATTAGACATATAGCTATACGCGCGCACTTAAAATATGCCTTCCTCCGTTCTTTGTTCTTGACTTAATCACGGCAGGTTACAGATCAAACAAGCAGATCCACATCAAAACATCAAAACTAGCATGCAATTAAGGCTGAGTATAGTGTTCATCTGTCCAGAGGCTTTTCATTGTCCGGCTCACTTAGCGGCAAAAACATGCGCGGGGAATCAAAAGATGAGGGCAATTACGTATCACCACAGGAGAGAAAGCAATCAAAAAACACAATTGTTTATTTTATGATCCAATCTAGTCGTGCCACACTCCTTGTCATTACAAACAAAAAGGTAGCATAAGATTGCAGTTATATTATTATATAATTATCATGGCGGCAAATGTAAAAATCAAAAGGGAAAGAAAATTACAGTCTGATGTGTCTTTGGCGGCATTGCTGCAGCATTGTTTTCTGAATCCTTTCTCTACACCTGTGTTGTTATGAAGGTATTTTAATGAAGCAGAAATTAGATCTAACTCAGAATTAATAGAGAAAATGTAACTGTGAAGTCAATAGTGATTTTAGGCCATTTTTAAATTTAAAAGTGTGGCTTGCGATTTATTTTCTTTCTTTCTTTTCATTTCAATATTCTACAGATGGTCTTTCTTACCTACTTACTTACTTACTGAGGAGTAGGGCTGGGTATTGCCAACAACTTCACGATACAATACATATCTCGATACAGGGTCCACGGTACGATACGCATCCTGATACAAGTGTATCCTGGTACATTGTCCATAGTATAATATATATTCCAAAGAAATATGAAACTATGGCTGTTTCCCAAAGCCTAGGTTCCTTGTCTTGCCTTGGCCTTGAAGGAAATGCCTTGGAGCTCACTTCCTTTTGTTTCAAGGCAAGTGTCCTTCCTTGGTCCAAAAAGATCAGCTAATGGGACACACTTCAGAGGGAAAGGAAGTGACATCACAAAGTAAAAAACAAAAAGTAAGATGTTTCATCCAAGGGAGGGGAGAGGGCACACCAGGGAACAATGTAATAGTTTTTGCTGTCTCAAATTGACTAAAACTCAATAAAAAGTAGTGATGAAAGATGATTAAACCCCTTACTGAAATCTACAGATGTTTTTGTTGTTTAATATAAACTAAATTAAAATTGTTAAATTTGATTGAATAAAAAAAAAAAAAAAAGTGTACAAAACAAATTAGGTGAGGTTTATTTTTAACTAAAAAAATGACTTGACCAAAGATTAGCTTGATTACAACTATAACTAAATTAAAATGCTGAACTCTGGCTGCATGTCTATATTGACAAAGTCAAGGTTTATATTTTGGCTTGAAGATGTGACATTCAGCTTATTTGTTCAACAGCCATGTGCACAGGTGTGCCCTTTGAAATTTAGCCACATGCAAACAAAAGGAAGGACGCCCTGCCTTGGTGGAACTGAACATTGGAACAGTGGCAGTGAGTGATGCCTGACCACGCCCACATTTCACCAAGGCAAGGCTTTGGGAAACAGCCATTATCTCATGAGTGCACTAGATAGAAGTTTTTATCAAGTTCTAATATTCTCAGCAAAGTAAACCTGCTACTGTGTATGTGTGTGTTGTGATACGTTCTGAATTAACCATGGGGTCAAACAAGCATATTGAATGTATTTTCTTTTATTATTTGTGTATCATGATACAGGGGCCTCGTTACGATACACATATTGTCAAGTACTCTATAATGATGTATTGAGTACAGCCTACTGAGGAGTGGGGCCACACTGCAGAAAGTACATTTCTAGATTACTTTAAATTACACAAATTCAGAATATAGTTTTGACAAGTTGATGCTCATTTGACTAAGATTATTTCACTTGTTCTTGGGCATTTCTAACATGTTTATATACATTGTTTCTTAAATGTATTGTTTCGTAAACAATGGGGTAAGAAAATTAGTCCTATTATTAGTCCTATTGGCACTTTTATGTTCTCATTTCAAGCAAAGATTAGTCAGAAATGTCATAAAATAAGCCAAACAATCTAGATGACAGTAGAAACAGTATTAAAATTCCAAGTTATTTAAACCCATGCTGGATTTGTAGTTTTTGTATTGTAGACGTCCCAATTTCCCTGGGGCAGTCCCATTTTTGAGCCCTCTGGCCCTTGTCCCTGGTTTGTCCCAATTTTACACAAACTCGGTCCCAGGTGTCCCAGTTTTTACCAGTGCTGTGCCAGAATCAGTGTATTTTACTTGAAACTTTTGGCCATGTGTTCGTCAAATATGTTTCCATAACGACTGAAGCTCAATTTTACATCATCTCAATGCTGATTGGCCCATTTAATTAACATAGGGCAGACAATATTACTATTCAACATGGGGATAAAGGGTCACAATTAGGCTCCTCTCTCATATTTCCATATTTGTCCCAGTTTTTAATGTGGAAATTCTGGTCACCCTAATACTGACCGACTATATAACTTACTTACTTATTTGTATACTTATTTATTTATTTGTACTTTATTTATTTTTTTAAGCATCTTCCTTGCTCTCCCCATCTACAGCTTGTGAACAACAGACTTCCTTGCTTGCAAATTGATTTTATTTTATTACTCTTTGGCAACAGTTAAATGACAATGCATATGACAAGCCTGTGCTACTCTCCTCTTTTCAATTAGGTTGTTGGTTGGATCCTTGGACCAGCCAACCGATACCGATACTCTGTTGAGTGGATTTGTAGGCTCTAAATGGGCACAAACTATTCCTGTAACTCTCCACTGAACTGAACAGGAACACATGCACAACTTAACTATTAAATTAAAGTATTCAACATTGAGAGCTTGTGGGCCTCTGTTTTACATGTACATCTTTTTCAACTCATGATTGCTGAGACTTGACTTGAACGTGAGTGGCAACAATGGGCTTTTATAACCATCAATATGAGGCACCACAGATTTTATTCATCTCTCAACATGCACGGCTTCGACGCATGCGTTTGTAGACGCGGTGAAGTCGTTCTCGATATAGCACACCTGATGGTTTTTAGGCTAATAATTTCCAAACTGCAACTCTCTTATGTACTCCACCGTTTCTACACTATAGCCTCAATAGCGGGCTTGTACTGTATGTTATTTTTTCAGCATGTCTGCCTCCACAAGAGACCATGTATACACGCATGCTGCCACTCCATGTATACGGCACATGAAACGCAACACGGTGACACATCCTGGTGCATTGAGGACAATCCCCAGCGCAGCAGCCCAGGTGGAAGAGACACAAACAAACATGCGCTGACTAAAAAAGCTCCCAGCTAAACAACGCAAAAAGATATTAATATTTAAAAAGATCATTTGCAAGATTGGTATAATTAGCAGCTCATATTCATGTATTCACTTCAGGGATATCACAGCGAGACATGTCGACTTATTCAAATACGATGCAACATGTCACCGGGCGCGCATATGCAAATGCACATATGCCGCTAATTACGCATCGCCTGTCACTAAAAACCGGGAGAAATGTTCAAAGATGCCTGCGCACCGTGCTCCTTCTGCTCAGGTCTAATTAAAACACGGGCGTCCCCACGGCCTTATCAAAGCCACCGGCAATATGTACATCTCAAATAATGGGGAATTAGCTAAATAAAGGACCTCCCCGGTGCCGCTTGTGTCCCGGCTAACGCGCACACCCGATTGGAAATGAGAGTCCGCAGCAGGGATTTGAGGCTGTTTTGACCCAAGGCGGGGAACTTTTATTTTGACATGTCGTCCCACCGGTGCGGTAAGAGGTTTGTGATGCGGGCTGACACTGAAGACGGCAGTGCGGTTTTAATGAGCGGGAAATGTGAGGTAAAGCTGCTAATTAAACAAATGATGCAGACTACATGGGGCCAATGGATATTACTTTGTGTGTAGGATTGGATTGATTAGAGCGTTTATTTTAAGATTCAAAAGGAAGTGGAAAAGAAGGGAGTGGAAACTTTTGGCGTGGCACTTGAGGATACTTGAGGACTGGATTTGTTCTAATAGAGGATTCAATGAGTTTTCTAAAGACATAAAATAATGTTTGTCATGTGATGAACTCTACAGAATCACTGCACTACTTAATGTTTGTTTTAAAAGTTGTTTTTAATTTACATTTTTTCTTTGCGTTTTGGTGCAGGCCTGCATTATAGGTGCTGAGCTTTCTACGGAGCGTCATTACTGTGCAGAGGTCGAAGTGGTGTTATTCCGCCTTAAAATATAGTACCCGTTTTTATCCGCTTAGAAAATTGACAGGTTTAATTTTGTGTAACTATACTTGGATCGTGTAACTACTCACATAACTGTATTTAAATAGGGAAAATGTGGAGGAGCTTGGTGGCTTCTAACGTCAACCTCTGAGAACCCCAATGGAATAGTTAGTGGAGGCTAAATGGTGACAACATCTTTGGCGTCTTACGTTACAGAGGGCATGCTCAAAGTCCAGACAGGTACGCATCAATTTGTCTAAGCTCAGGTAAGAACACATCTTAGGATGAAAAATAGTGGCCTATTCCTTTAAAATTAGAAAAGAAATCCACATTTACTTTAAATTAGACGCAGTTTATGATCTTAAGTGCAAAATTGCTTGTTCTATTAACTTCACAGTTGTGGTCAACAGTTTACATAACCTTTTAAGTTTACAAATCCTTTTAATCTTTTGGCCAGTTTTCAAAGAATATGAATGATAACACAGACATCTTTTTTCCACTCATGGTTAGTGGTTATGCTAAGGCATTTAG
>OMNZ01061366.1:4849-16625 GCA_900303255.1 Lesueurigobius sanzi | reverse complement strand
CAAAATGACCCATATTAATTTAATGTGGATTATTTATTGGACAAATTAATGTATCATTAATAGACACGTTTTTAGGTGTTTGAAAACTGAATAAGCCATTTAATATTTTTCTTAATGATACATGTCATTAGCCCTGCCCCGCTCTGGAGCCTAAATATCTGGTAAAAAAATAGTAAAGTAAATATAGAAGTCAGTATAAGTATGTAAAAAATAGCTTACCAGGGCTAGACAGGGACTCCAAACTCCCTCCAAAACTGTCACAATCACTATGGCCTGATCTCCCTAAGGCACAGAAAAACAATTTGAGAGAGTTATTTACAATGTCATACAAATCAGCTGGTGTCAAAAATCTAAATAAAAACACAATGATGTTTTCAAATTGCTTTCATGAACAATGCAGCTTACTTCCGTCACTAGAACGCCGGCTTGGGCTGTCCTCTGCCAGATAGGGGTCCGTGGACGACAGGGGATTGCTGGTTTTCCGTTTGTTCCTTTTACAAAATACAAACATTACTAATCATATTCACAAAGAGCTGATAGAAGGCTAACATTATGGGCAGTGCAAAGTTCACGGTACCCCTTTCCTTGAGCGATGTATTCCTGAAAGGTGAACACATGAAGTGGCTGTTCTTGTCGCCGTTTGCTGAGAATGTACAAGAGGTAGGGCTCTCCGGGGTCCAGAGACCGAGAGGTTAACTCCAGGTTGTGATAGCCCAATGGGACCGGCTCTGTCTGCTGCCGCTGGTAGTAAAACATGTTCACTGTGGCCTGTGGGATAGGACATAGTACATGAGCATTTTCCACAGATCAAAATTCATATACAAACATATAGCCTTTCTGTGCACTGGCTCACAAAATAGTCATACCTTTTTAAATATACATATTTTAATTATGTTGAAGCATGATCCCAAAATGATTGTAAAAATCTTCACTCGTATGTTAAAGCTAAAACTTTCTATATAATGAGCAATGAATATAATTTAAAATAGATGTAAAATGTTATGAATGTTCAAAAACACCACAACTATAATTGAGAGCAATTGCAGTGGTGGAAAGTAACAAAGTAAAAAGTACAAATACAAGTAAAAATTACTACAAATTTTAGGTACTTTTACTTCCCTTAAGTAAATTTTATGATGAATACTTTTTACTTTTACTTCACTACATTTTAAAACCTGTTTCTGTACTTTCTACTGCAGTACATTTTAAAATTTGGTTAAATTTTCTTTGTGACGAATTGACCTGTTTTAGACGTGTTTTAGTCCTGGTTTAGACCTGGTTTAGGCTTGGTTTAGACCGAGTTTAGGCTTGGTTTAGACCGAGTTTAGACCTGTGTTTGTCCTGGTTTAGACCTGAGTTAGTGGTTTACTCGTTTAGACCTGGTATAGACCGTTTTAGTCCTGGTTTAGTGTTGGTTTAGTCCTGGTTTAGATCTACCTGCATTAGTGGTTTACTTTTAAAATACATTTTACAGTAGATACTTTAATACTTATACTTAAAGGGCCTCAACGGAGGTTGTCCATTTTCATACTCGTGACTGCCACCTCTGGCCGTCCGCGTAACTGCAGTCTCCATGTTAAGCTGGTGAATGACTGCTGCCTCGGCCCGAACACGCAACTTTAGAGTGACGGTGCAGGCTTATAGCGGCAATTGAGTGGGATAGGTGTGGGCTCACAGTACAGCGCGGGACATTGCTGGCGCATGTAGGGGGTGGAAAATATATTATTTTTTAAATTTTAACTTCCGTAGAGTCCCTTTAAGAAAAAGAAAGAAAGTATCACATAATAATTCACCTTAAATTCTTGGTCCTGTATCTGCACTTTTACTTAAGTATGAATTTTGAGTACTTCTTCCAATCTGAATACTTTCCACGATGAAATTTTAATTTAAAAATGTTTTTTTTTTTTTCATTTTCAATTTTTAAAGCAGGGCAGGGTACATTTTTAAACCAATTATAACCAATATAAATATACATAAAGGTCTGAAGTCCACTGTATACGCCTTTACGTACGTACCTCTTTTAGCACGGTGTCCCCCTGACAGATGAGTTTTCTTATGTGCGAAATGATCCTCTCCTTGACCTTCACCAGCTCATCCTGCTGGATCCTGGCGTCATGCACACACTGACGGTACAAAACCTCTGCCTCTACAACCTGACGGAAAAAGCCTTCAAAAATTACAATATTTCGCGGTTACATATTTCACTAAGCCAGGTGTGCGTTACCTTGGTCTGCGCTTCGTCCTTGGATTTCCTCCTCTTGTCCAGCGTCTTCATGCCAGTGGAGTCGTCTGCGGCTTTGGCACTGCTGGCTTTGGCCCTTTCCAGCTCATCACAGCGCTGGAAGTACTGATGCCTGGTCTTTTTGAGAGCCGTCACCGCCTCATTCTGACAAAATCGATGTTTTATTTGCTTAGTTCTACTGTATGTCCAGGGCCGGCCCAAGCATTCACAAGGCCCGAAGCGGAATGATGTCATGGGGCCCTCGCAATTTCATTTTGAATTAATGTATATTTCAATCAAAGAGATGCGGAACCAATTCCCCCACTCTTCAACCTGAATTATGTTTGTAAAAGAAAGTAGACTAGGTTCAAGGTCAAGGTTCAAGGTTTCTTTATTAGTACCCGAAGGTAAATTTGTTTGCTTTTTTGTCAGACTACACTGACAAAAAAAAAAAAAGTACTCATTCACCCCTGATTTGAGAACTAATTTCAACAATTCTTTAGATTTTTACTCAAATTTAGATAAAAACAATATTAATCTATTTAAAATAAGAATGCTGTTGATGTGTTTTGTTAATTTACAAACTTACCCTACTGGCAAATTTCTTGAAAATATATATATAATATACTGCGTAAGACTTATATTTACTTATATCTAGATTTCTTTATGTAGTGTACTGGTTATTTTTAGGAGATATTTGACCTTTGAGGGAAATCTATGAGGCACACACCTTTATGCAATATTGAGGGCCCCCTGGTGGTCTCGGGGCCCTAAGCAGCTGCATAGTCTGCTTATTAGGCTGGGCCGGCCCTGTAAATTCAGTTTGAAGGCTTTCCGTCAATTTATTCATTTTAATCCAACAGTTACCATCTTTCGTTGCTCTCTTGCCCACTGCTCCTTGAACTCCCGCCGCCACTTGTCAATCTCATTTCTTTTCGCGGACAAAGCCTGAGACAATTTAATTAAAATCAATCAGAAAAGACAGACATTTTATCTTGTGCGGGGGAGACAAAGCGTACCTGGTAACAGCGGTGTTGTATCAAGTCAGACATCTTCCTTGCCGTAAGACTGTTTTTGATGTCCTGCTCGAAGGCCATGGTGAAGATGTACTGCAGGGGCATCATTTCCTTCGGAAAGCAAGTATTCGCCATCAACAAAAGGTCCATTAACAAACAATCTGACTTTGATTCCTTTTGCACCTGTACCTGCTGCGATGCTGTGGCTCTTGCTCCTTCAGCTGCCTTTATGACATTCTTTGCAAATTCCTGTTCTGTAAATATAAAGAAAAAAGTAAGTACATCAGTAAACATGTCGATGACTAAATAATTAGCAACACTGGACCATTTTTGTGATGTTTTTTGAGACAGAGTTTGATGTCTCAACTGAATTTGCCTGAAATTTTGTTAGAATTATGCAAATTAATCTAGAGCAGCCGCAGGCGATCCCACTACAACAATGTCTTCTTTCAACCCCTATGCACATGTTCAACCACTGTGAAGATCCTTGGCAAATTTGTTTCTGCCGAAGTGCCTTCTTTGTTTGACATCTTGCTCTGGGCACAGGATGCAAGTCTCAGTTTGGACTAAAGCAAGGATAAAAAGTGTTTCAGGCTTGAATCAGCTTAAACTGTGCAAGAGAACCAATTAACTCCATGAGAAAAGGCCACTGTACTACCGGATGCTTAGATGCTTTGGGTGCTTTGGTATAGGCTTCTAATAGATCGTTAGTTCTAATGGTCATCTTTCCTTATCCTGCCCTTGTACGCTAATCTGCCCCTTAAGCTTTGCTGTCATCGACTGGTTCGTTTTCTAACTACAACAGGTGATCTAACAGCTCTTTGAAACTTACCCTAACACAGGACGATAGGGGGGGAACTTATTCATTGTAATCAATAGGGTAGGACTAACGGCATGTCAAATTGCTCTTAATATTCCAGATTTATAAGTTCAACTAATAATAATGGCTTACACTTGTATTGCGCTTTTCAAGTCTGATTACAAAGTTTCTCAATGCGATACACTGCGGACATTATTCATTCACTCCAGACTCAGTGGTGATGACTGCCATTCTGCGCCATCCACCACCAATCATTAACTCTCTCACTCTCATTCATTATGGCCTATTGTACATGTTTTTGGTGGTAAGGGAAACCAGAGCACCCGGAAGAAACCTACGCAGACACGGGGAGAACATCCGAACTCCACACAGAAAAGCCCTGTCCGGTATGGGAAAAACACTAACCCTAATATTGAGAAAGCTTTTTGGATGAGAGTTGAAATGTCTTACTTTTTTGGTCTCGCGTACCCCTTGGGCCTTTCATTTATACTCCGAGTGTCCCCTGCTTCAATGGTTTCGTCGATTTAGTTAGAAAGCGAATGACAAAAACTCCATTTATCAGGTAAAAGACAGCTAAACACTTTTTTAACCACTTTTTCTTTGACCATAATAATCAAAAATACAATTTGTTTCATCTTATTTTTTATCTGAAATGATTCCAAGTACCCCCTGCTAACCTCTCGCGTACCCCCAGGTTGGGAAACAGATGACTAGATGACTACATCTTGAAAACCTTTGTGACTATAGGGCAGTCTTTCCCAACCAGTGTGAGGTGGAAGGTTTCAATTTCCCCTGATTGGTATTCCTAGTGTCAATTATGGTAAATGGTAAATGGTCACATTTATATAGCGCTTTTCTACCTGCTTTAGGCTTTAGGCACTCAAAGCGCTTTACATCAAGGAACCACTCACCCATTCACACTCTCATTCAAACACCAGTGTACACAGACACTGGAGGCAAGGTGGGTGAAGTGTCTTGCCCAAGGACACAACGACGGTGTGCGCCTGCGGGGATCGAACCGCTAACCCTCCGATTACAAGACGACCCGCTCTACTACTTGCGCCACCATCGCCCCAATGTGTATGTTATGTGTATGTTATGTGTATCTTCTAATAATTCCTGCAAGAATATCAGCTTTCATAAACTAAACAGCTCAGGTTTCACACAGAGTAAGTAAATTGAGACTAGATTGTCAATATATTTCAACCTTTTGTGACATTTTTGTTTGGTGGTTTGCCTTGTGATTTTACTAATCCAAAATACACGCCATGACTCCAAAGGATTGGTAAACACACTGCTATAGATCACACCTGGCTACTGAGAGCTTACACAACACGTCTTGCCTTAAAACTCAACGAAATCCGATCAAAGGCACTTCACTCACCCAGGCCGATCCTCTTCTCCATCCAGTTGAGGAGGTCCTTGGCGTAGCGGCACCACATTTTGGCATATTGCAGGGCGGTCTCCACTCCATCCTCGCAGCGGCACAGGGCCAGGTCTGCCTCCTGGGCTGAGAGGGAGTACATCAGCATCACTGTGGGCTCTAAGCTTCAGAAAACCCAGGGGTGTAGCGATTATCTACCATTGTCCAGCATCAAGAAGGCTACACACACACACACACACACACACACACACACACACAAGTTTCTAGTACAATAATGAGATCAAAAACATGCACAAACCCAAAGCAGGAAACAGAGTCTTCAAATGGCAAGTCATGGCTGGTCTTCACTGTGTTTCCGTCGCATATCTTCTTACAAACAAATATGAAATGCTATACTTGTCTCCTTATATTCTGCCAAAAGCTTGTACATAGTTGTGATCTATCTAGGAGCTGAAAGCTTGTTAACTTCCCGTGTCCCTCTTCCTCTCTCAGCCCCTCCCTTTTCCACCTGTTCACTTGTTTTCAGTAACAGAGTCAAATTGCAAGTCGATATGATCTTCACAGGGGATTTTCTTTTATGCGACAGGCTAGTTCACGCCTCATGCTGTACTGTATGCATATTAATAGCTCACCACTGCAAGTAGTACCATTTCTAACATGTCCTTATCACAAGTTATTCTTTACTTCTGCTAACAGTCAGTGCGTCGTCCTCTTCCAAATACAGTTTAGCTGATCAAGCACGCAGCCAAAGAGGATGTAACAAACAACTTCCCTCTTCAAGTCATCCAGAAATGATGCACATGCGTATGGTTTACTCCTCCTTTACCAAAACAATTCCCACAGACAAGAAAGTAGATCCACTTATAGCTGAAAGACCGCAATACAATCCTTAAAGTCCATCCGTGGAGATATGATTCCAGGGTGACCTCCTTTGGTCTTTTCGGGTGTCTAAAGTTTCAGAATTCCCTGTAGTATGAAGGGTTGGCGTCACCTCGCAGCCATGGGCTCACGCGCTGCCTCCGGGGATTATCAGACCAGACCAGATTGACACAGGCAGGCTTTAGCAGCAAGTAAAGGTTTACCCCCCCGCCGTGTGACTGCGTGAGGTGAGCTGGTTTTAAGACTGATATATCCAAGCTCAAACAGAAGACACATGAGACGATGCGTGGATTTGAAGGCACGACTCTGTTGCCGACGCACAAAGGCCTTGCATGTAGCTTAGTAAATACAATATCAGTGAAAATGTACTGTGATTTTGGCATTTCCCGCTGATCATTCAATTCTTAATTCAGTCGCCCTCAAATCTGCGTAGTCCAATGGTAAAATTCAACACATTTTGCTTTGTGTGGATTCAAAATGATTAGTTCTCGACTTGTACCTGAGGCAAAAAAACATAGAGCAGCTGTCCCCTCTTTAAATCCTTGGCTCTTAACCTAATCTGGTTACGGCGGGGCATTTACATTTGGCAGTAATTATACTAAAACTCCTCAAAAAGAAGAAGAAGTAAATTGCAAATCGTCCCAAGAATATGTTACACTAGAAATACTACTGAAAAATTGAAAAATGAAGGCTTACCTGTGGTATTCTGATCTGCTTCTGGCTCATCATTGTCATTCTGTGGATGTTCGTTTGGCTAAATGAAAACACAAAACTCATTCACTACATTACGAATCAAAACACAATGCCTTATTCTTTATATTATCAAAACATATTCATTTCTTACAGGCTCCTCATTCGTCTCTGTTGGCTCCGCACTTTGAACACTTGGTGAATCAATATCAGCCAGAGGATCCTCCCCTGCACTGAACATAGACAGAAAACTGTACCACTACACAAAGGGATTCAACCGGTCTATCTATTTCTTTAAAAAGAGAAATAGAAGCTTAGAGAGAGAGAGGAACTAAAGTGAGTCACATTAGTATATTTGTATACCTTATCTTAATGTAACAGTCACATTTTACTACAACAACATGTATTACTAATACCAATACTCCATGGCGTAGTGCCACACAAATAATACTGCTGCAATTATGGCACTACAACTAGTGTGACCGTTATCAACACCCACTGTGCCAACCTTTACTCATTTAGAAATACAAAAAAGGTAAGTGATGTAAGTGAGTGGGCCTGTATGTTTTCTGAAAGGTACTCAATAAAAGGTACTTTCCACTTGTACACACTGTTAGGCTACTACGGATGTAATCTTGCAATAGTTGTATAGTTAGTACATAGACAAAAGTAACATGTAGATTTAAGATACAGTTGTGCTCATCAGTTTACACTCCCTTTTAATCTTTTGGCCATTTTTCATGGAATATGAATGATAACACAAAAACCTTTTTTCCCACTCATGGTTTGTGGTTGTGCAAAGCCATTTATTGCCAAAGAACTGAGTTTACTCTAGGGCTGTGCTCAATATATTATATTGGCAATACTATATCGTTACGGAGTGCTACTAACTACTGCAATAGCAAGTTTAATTGCTATAACTTCTATCTAGTACACCTTTACGATCATTTTTCATGCGTTTCTTTGGAATATGTATTGTATTATGGACAGTGGACCTTGTATCGGGATTCGTATCGTGAAGTTGTTGGCAATACCCAGCTCTAGATTACTCTTTTGAAATCATAATGAAACAGAAACTACTCAAATGTCCCTGATCTAACGTTTACATGACCTTCAACAGCTGCCAGGAAAACTGTTCAGGAGCAAAGAAAAACTCACTTCAGCTGAAATACAGGACTCTCTGACAAAATTGGACTGTATGTTTGTTTCAAGATGCTCAATATGTAAACTTTTAATCAGGGACATGTGGCTAGTTTCTAATTGAAAAGCGTAAACAAACAGGTTTTTTGACAATAAATGGCTTCACGCAACCACTAACCATATCTACCCTGTTTACATACTCTGACATTCTGCCAGGGTATGTAAACTTTTGAGCACAACTGTGTATAATTTAACAGATCATCAAACTTACTTGCAGATCAGTGATAATTCAAAATTATCAAAGTCCCGGAGAATCTCGCTGTATCTCTTGGTGTCAGATTTACGAGATACCTTCCTCACCTCTGAAAAAGACATTAAAAGTGAACAACTTAAACATTGCACACTCTTCCTTCTCCATCTTATTCCTGTAGGGGCAGTGGTTGGTTACCGGGGTCATAGGGGCAACATTCGGGTGACCACCTGTCCCTCTTTTGGTCGCACTGCACCGCCATTTAGACCTTTGTCCCCCTGTCCCACTTATTTGCATAGATAATGTCCCACTTTTTCAATAAAGGTACTGTAGATTTACATAGAGAATGACTAATGATCTACCAGTGTTTTTTTTTGGGTTTTCTGACTCATTAAATGAATTGTGCCAAAATAAAGTGCCTATATATCACTGAAAAGCTTTACAGTTGATTCAAGTAAGCATTGAATCAAAATGTGTTGATCTTTTATGCCATAAATTCATAACAAATACAAAAATATGGTTGAAAGCACATTCAACTGCATGTTTTGATGCAATTATTTGGTCCAACTTGTCAAACATACAAATTCTAATATATTCCTCTGTTTCTATAGCAAAGGAAATGCTCAACTTTTTCTTTCTTCTTCATGTGATTCAGTTTTAATTCCTCATGCCTGTCCCTCCATGTCCATGTGATTCTCAAAGTGGGCTGCAGGATCATTTTCTTTGGGTTGTGGGCCTTTGCCTAAAAATACTGTTGATTAATTGTTTTAACGGGAGGCATTGCAGGCGAAACATTATTTTAATTTTTTTTTAATTTCAGGTTTTGGGCCTGGGTAGCAATTTAGAATATGTCCCGGTAACTACTAGGTAATTACCCTAGTAATTGCTAGCCCTAAAACAATAATTACCCAGTAACTCTTAGGTAATTAACCCTAACCCTAACCCAAGTAATTGCCCAGTAGTTAGTAATTACCTAGTAGTTACTGGGCTGTATTCTAAAGTGGTACCAGCGAAATGTGAATTTGTACAGATTTATTCACTAATAAGTTAATTCAAGAACAAATTAAGATATTAAAACCCCCTCTGAACAAATCTTTGTAATATATTATATCAACAAAATAAAACCATGCATTTAAACCTGGCTCAATCTATTATTGAGATTTTGTTGCTGAAAATTTTTGGCCATTTTTACACATAAACTGCTTTATTTTTAGATGAAAACATAAAATTAGCAATACACTTTTGTTCTCATATTCATGTCAATAATATCTAGCAAAAAATTCAAATTGATATTACTCAATTAAATTCTCTTCCCTATTCACCTGCAGTGTAATTATTTTCATCATAGGGCTCAGTAATTGAATCAGCAGTACTTTGTGAGGAAATGCCATATTTTGACATTAACTGCTAGAAATGGCCAAACTGCAACATACAGTTGTGGCCAAAGGTTTACATACCCTTTTAATTTAGTATTAGTATTATCATATTCCAGTATTATTACTACTGTTTACAAACCTTTTTTCTTCCTGATGGCACATTTCTTGACTTTTTGCACCCCCTTGTGTGATTCTGTCCTAAGAACTGTTGTAACAAGTAAATTTCTCCATTGTGAAATCAATAAAGAACTATCTTATCTTTTGGCCATTTACCGTTGAAAATAAGAGTTGTATTTGGGTTGTGGCTTGTCATCATATACCACTTCTTTATTTTGGTCATGGGGCAAAACCTAGAACTGTTGAAAGGCCATCAGTTTTACTTTTGTGGTAGCGCTCACTTGTCTGGACGCTTTTAACCAAACAACTTAACACTATTAACAGAAAACAAAACATAAACGCTGGGTGGTACGACTCGATGATATAATGCCAGATCAGTAAAGATGTAATTTGATAAGCATCCAGTGGCTTCTGGTGCACTTCAGCTGATCCTGTGACTGTACTTCTGGTTGAAATACAAGCTACAAAAGCCAAAAAGCAATCTCACTCCTCTTTCTGCTTCTCTCTGTTTGGTAAACCACATCCTGTTCACAGTTTGTGTCACATCCCATAAAGAGCACAAAGCACTTGCCCTGCAGTATTTTTTACAAGGACCAAATTACACAAGAATAGCACATACAGTAAAGTATAGTAAGTATATGTTTTTACTATTGAACTACACTGGTGAAATCCGGGGTGTGTATGCTACTGTCGCAACACAGCTTCATAATAGAAGTGTTGAGGAAATTCACGAATATAAAAACTTCAAAATCTGATTAGGCAAAATCAAAGGGAACAACAAAACCAAACTAAATGTACAAGTAAAGACTCTAATGTTCACACATTAGTTTATTTTTAAATATTCTCTTAAAACACATCTTTTCTTCTTGGCTTTTACAGCATGAGAAGCTTAACTTTTGAATGTTCAATTGAATATGTTATTGTCTCTGTCTATTTAATAATGTTTCACTGCTGTGTTCAGGACTCTGGTCAACTTTGTTGTTTTTAAAGTGCTCTATAAATAAAGTTGGACTGAAAGTCATTAACCTACCTGTTGTTTGAGAGACATCACTGCTGGGCCTTTGATCTTCTTCCATTCCTACAAAGTGAACAGAAACCCAACCAACTCTACAGACACTTCATTTTCCTGAGGTTCAGTCTTCATAAATAGTCAGAACAGGTGACTGCCATCTGCATGGTAAAGTCCTACATGGCAGATGTGAGGTTCTTGCCCTGTGGCCTACAGCTTTCTGGTGGTTGGCCAATGCTTCTGCACCAAGAGAAGAGGAAGTGCATCTTCAAGTGAACGATGGTGGCCCCACCTCTGCTCAGTCTGTCATGGTTTTAGAGTCTTCCCTAAGTAAAGATTTTAGTAGCGCGGAATAATTGACTTGGGCTACTTAAAGAGACTGACTTTATGACAAAATGTGTTGTGTTGCGCGTTCAATAGTTTCTGGCTAAAGCAGTTCCACAGCGACATCTTGTGTTATACAGCAGCGGACCTATTTATCAAAATGTACTTGTTTTTTGTGTATATTATTCCCCAAAAATGTATTATTCACCAAAAATGACGTGTGTGAAATTATAAAATGCTCATAATAGTACTGCAAATAGAAAAAAGTAGTGATTTATGCGAGGAGCGAAGAACATGGCCACGCCCATTACTGTCTCTCCATCTATGGTCTCTCCGCGCTCTTCTTCCTGATCGACCGTAAAACTAGTACTGAAGTTTGTTGTGGATTATTGTGGTTATTGGGGAGTCACGGCGTTAGTTTATCGACTCCACGTTTAGAGTTTTTTAGTCTACATAAGAATAGACTACATGACGTGACATGACGCAGAACCAAAACCATCGGACACGAGATGATGAATTCTAGCGGCGGTACAGGCGCACAGTGGAACAA